>JBBMKE010419410.1:0-11026 GCA_037834125.1 Lippia alba | reverse complement strand
AGCATAATTGGATCCAAAACTCATTCATAAGCATATAAACTCATGCATAAAAATTTAAGACATCATATAGCATCAAATATTCAAGAATTCAAGCTCAAAATTCCAACGAAACAAGCAAATACGCACATAAGGGCACAATCGACGCACATCTCATTCAAGCATGCACAATTGAATCCAAAAACCAACTTCTCAACACCACAATGCACAAAACCAAGTCATAAGATAATATACTACTCAAATACAATAAATGGGGTGAAGGGGACCAAGTGATCAATCCATTTCTCCAAGCCACATTCATCACTCATGCCACATATCACCTCTTGTGCACATATATCATACAAATGGAGCCAAGAACCAAGTTTTCATGCTTTTCTCCACAAACCCACCAAGAGCATTAATGGTAATAACCTCCTCAAGAAACTACCCATCAAACAATCCATAAATAACCAAGGGATATGCATCAAAGACCTTCATATATGCATTTAAAGCCATCAAGTGTCATGGAAACACATGTAGTCACAAAATCATAAAAACCCTTACTATTCATGCTAGGAACTTCTTTTTCCTTTCTTCTTGGGGCTGGGACGTTTTTGGGGAAATGATGGAGAGAGAGTTGCTGAAAATTGGTAGAAAAAGGGGAGAAAAGTCTCCAAAGGCGTGGGCAATGGGTCCCACAAAAGATATTTGTGTACGTACGCATATACGGGCCGATATGGGGGTCGAAACGAGGTCATAAAAATGCGTGGTTGGTCTCATTGAATCCCATTTACCAAATGGAATGCAATGAAGGTGTCGGAACTCGTTTTCGAGTTCCCTAGCTCAAGAAACGACTTAAGGACTCAAAAGGTCATAATTACCGAATGACCCCTAAACATTTAAAAAGCAAACAATTGAGTCCAAAACTAATTACACTAAGGCCTAATACAAGTTTAAATCATACAAAAGGGTCCAAAACTCATATAATTCAGGTTAAGCATGCTCGAGGAACAAAATCACAAAATTTCAAATTAAGCGATTAATCAAAAATTCAAATAATCATATAGTTCAAATTGTTCACGTTAATCGAATATGAAATGAAAATAGGAATGTAATGCATCAAGAAGTTATGAAAATAAATGCAAAATAATAAATAAACTCTCACGTGGTACAAACATGTACGAGCGAAAATGCGGGGTGTCACAACATCTACGCCCAACTATTCTCCTCATATGATATCCAAAACGAGGTAATAGAAGCTCCAAAATCTCCTCTTTTCGATATTCATATCTCTGATAACACAAATGCAGTTGATGTTATCTCTAAGAATGTTACAGAAAGATATCAGTTGCCACAACAGAGTAACAGGGGAGTACTACCAAATCGATACTCCCCAAAGCGTACATCTCGGTCAGCCAGGTATCCTGTAGGGAACTTAGTCAAGGGGAGCATGTCTGGAATCGTGAAACCGTTCCTTGGAAATCTTTACAAAGAAATCATTCCAAAGGATGCGCAAAAAGCCAAGATGGATAAGAAATGGGAGGAGGCTATGGAAACAGAAATGAGTGCACTAAAAAGAATGAAACTTGGGAACGGTGCCAATTGCGCAGTGGAAAGAAGCCAGTCGGGTGCAGATAGGTGTTCACTATAAAACATAAGGCTGATGGGTCCATTGAAAGATACAAAGCCCGACTGGTAGCAAAGGGGTACACTAAGATGTACGGAATTGACTACTCTGAGACCTTCTCCCCCGTAGCAAAATTAGACACAGTTAAAGTACTTCTCTCAGTTGCAGCAAACAAAGACTGGCCTCTTTATCAATTTGATGTAAAATATGCATTTTTACATGGTGACCTATCAGAAGAAGTCTTAATGGAGCCTCCTCCAAGTTTTTCAGAGGAGTTTGGAAAATGAGAGGTCTGCAAACTCCGAAAATCTTTGTACGATCTAAAACAGTCGCCACAAGCATGGTTCAGGAGATTTACTCTGGCAATGCAATGGTATAGGTATGATCAAAACAATTCTGACCACATTCTATTCTTGAAGAAACGGGGAGAACTGATTACGTATTTGATCATCTATGTAGATGATATAATCATAACGGGAAGTGATACAGAAGAGATAGATCAACTGAGAGAGAATCTCTTCAAGGAATTTGAGATGAAAGACTTGGAAGGTTTGAAGTATTTTCTTGAAATTGAAGTTCTGCGATCAAAGAAGGGCATATTCCTTTTCCAAAGAAAGTATGTGCTGGACTTGTTAGCTGAAACTAGTATGCTTGATTGTAAGCCGGTTGAGACACCAATACAGGTGAATCACAGGTTGAAAATAGAAGGAGATGGAGAACCAACTGAAAAGGGACAATACCAGCGATTGGTCGGTAAACTCATTTATTTGTCCCATACGAGACCCGACATTGCATATGCAGTTGGAGTTGGAAGCCAGTTTATACACCAACCCCAGAAGGAACATATGAAGGCAGTGACGTGTATCCTTCGATATCTGAAGGGAACGAGTGGGTCGGGCATCATGTTTGGAAGACATGGGCATCTTGACATCGACGCCTATATAGATGCTGATTAGGCAAGAAATCCTAACGGCAGAAGGTCCACTTCTAGATACTTCACAATTGTTGGGGGGAATGTAGTAACTTGGCGGAGTAAAAAACATAAAGTTGTAGCTTTATCCAGCGCAAAAGCAAAGTTTAGGGGCATTGCGAGAGGAGTAGCCGAGGTGATTTGGCTAAGGAAGTTAATGACTGAGATTGGCTTAACCCCCTCAGGACCGAGTCCCTTAAGATGTGACAAGATGATAGAACGAAGCACGTAGAAGTGGATCGACACTTCATCAAGGAAAAGCTGGAAAGTGGGATCATCACAATTCCTTTCGTGAGATCCAAAGATCAACTAGCGGACATATTGACTAAGATTGTCACCGGGCAACTGTTCCAAACAGTGTTGAGCAAGTTACGGATCGACTATTCGATCATTTAACTTGAGGGAGAGTGTTAAATATATTATATTTACAGAAAGTTTGACTTAATTTCGTAATTAGAGAAATAGGCTGATTTTGTGCAATTCTTGCTCCCTTGTATATCTCCTTTTATACCTAGTGTTGTAATGTAATCTCAATCAATCATAATACAATGAATACAAACAAGCAATTCCTCAAATTACCATGTCTCAACAGGGCAAAGTCCATATGAAAAAACTATGATAGAATACATTAATTACTCAAATTAGACAAAAGTTTGATAATGAAGTCATGCTTTAGTTGAAACCAAATTAGAACAATAAATACAAAACCAAGCTTGACCACACATTGCCCAACTCGATTTTCAAAGCAAAAATCTCCATTAGTGACCAAACTTTAAAAGCCACCAGAAGCAACGAACTCATGCATTAAATTCATCGTATAACTTATATAAACTTCATTTAACCCCGCCACGTCAATCAACATTCATATAAATCAATTTTATAAATACCTAACTATTCGTCATTTCTTTCAAATACATACATACACATTCTCAACTGATTAATCACATTAAAATGAAGCTCATGAAGTGGAGATCAAGTTTCTTACTTTGGATCCTTCCAAGGATAAAATTCGACAAATTAGGATTTTTTTAGCCCAAGTTGCAAAAGAAAAAGGGCTTTCTCTTCCTACTTCTTCCTTGAGTAAAACGTGAAAATCGAATTGAAAAGGGATTTGGTGTGGGCCGGTTCAACCAGCTGAGGAAGGGGAAGAATATTCCGAACTGTATCGTGAAATAACCAATCCACACGAACTGGTTTTAAAGTATGCGGTTCTCGAACGATTTTAAAAAAATATATGAGACTAGTGTTATTGGACACAAATCGTCGAGATAATTCCAATAGAGAAATCTCATCCTCATTTATGATCCAAATACATTGTTATTCTTGCAATTAATACATTTCTACATACTTTCTCACATTGACCGTTCTCGACCGATTTGATTGGCTTGAGCGTCGGAATAACAAAATGGGTTCAACCGCCATATTCCTCCGTTTTGGCATTTGAGTTCACGTTTGCTCATCTTTGCAGCTTCCAAAAGGTCCAAGTCTTTTCTACTAATATAAATTTTTCGGAATCCACGTTTGTCGTCATGTATAAAGCAGATTTGGACACCATTATTATTGTTAATCGGATTATGATCGTGTCAAAATCCGGCTACGTGCGTGGAAGGCGGATAAGGACACTGAATCACCCAAGAATTTATAACGTGGAAGGACTCTGATGCTTTCCTGAACTGTAAAGGAATGAACAAACATGAACTCAAAGGCCAGAAAGGGGGACGTAGGGGTTGGACCCTTTTTGGCACTCCGACGCTCAAGTCAGGGACTAATTTTAGGTCGGGAATGCGGGTGAGTAAGGAGCTCAATGTGCGCAGAAAAGCTTACCTCCGTCTCTGGGGAGAGATGGCTTATATAGGCGGGGACTGTGTGCGGGTACACCTCCCATAAGGTGTGGATCTTGGTCTGTTAAAAGTGGGCTGAGATGGTGACCGGAACAGTGCTTTTACGGGAAAAGCGTTGTACCATCTCTACCGCAGCGCCGTAACAGTGTCCTTGGGAGGCCGCATTTAATGTGCGCAGTGGGGAGGGAATCTGCATTTAATGCTATGTGTACGGAACCCTGGGGGTCGGTTTCGATCGTCCCTCTCGCTCGAGAGTGGAACGCAGGTCGCGACCCCAGCCGCGCGAGACATAGGAATGGCAGATTCCTCCAAGGGGTAGGTCGATGGCGAGGCAAGCTCTAGGTCGAAGCTAGGGCGTCCTTTTGTCCGTGTCGCCTGCCACGCGGCAAGCGTCGGACAAGCCACGTAGGTGCCCCAATTTCTACCTTATCAGATTAGATCTTTTATTGTACCCGACCCAATTTTATGCAGGCTCACTATTGATGAATTCGAATCCTACAAGATTTGGTAATCGGATATTTTTATCAGACTCGGAATTTTAATATTCCACTCCAATTCGGTCCATTGACAACCCTAATTAGGAATGTTTATGAACCGAATCGAGCCGAACTTTGCTGTTTTTTCTGGCTCGGCTCAAACTTACTCAACCCGGTTCGAATTCAACAAACTCTAGGTTCGAAGTTTGGTTCATTTGATAGTTCGAGTTCGACTCACTCTCAAATTCGAACCAAAAATATAATTTTAAAATATAAAATATATATATAATTTTTAAATAAAATAAGTCTGATCGCGAACCACCAATAAATATTAAAAAGTTTGAATTCAAATTCGTATCCTGTTCAAACCTTGGAGGTCTAGCAAACCGACTGGGTTTGTAAACATCCCTAGCCTAAATTCTAATAGGCATTTCGGTCTGCCCAAATCAGACAATCACTTTTTTATTTTCTTTTCTTTTTCCTTATCTGAAATTATAAACATAACTTTTACGGAAATTACAGTTAACAGTTAACACCAAAAATCTATGTTTTAAAATCCAGACCGGATCGGTCGGTCGGACCAGTTCAACCGGTGACCGACTGTCTGTCCGGTCCAGTTGACCCCTCTAAACCTTATGGACCAGTCTGACCCGCTGAAGACCGGTAAAAAACCAGTGTTATAACCGGACCGGACCGTTTCGCGGGCCAGCTGGCCCGGAATTTTCTTTTTTTTAAAATTGCAAAACATGAAACTTTTTAGTCTGGGAGGAATCGAACCTGCCCCCTTTATGATAGAAATTGAGTACCAAATCAACCAAGCTGCTTCATTTGTTGGTGTTTAAAATTGAAAAAAATATAATATTAAGATTAGCACAAGATCAATGGGAAAGATTTTTAATTAATTTAACAAATGGAGAAAATAATGTGTAATTTTTATCTTTTTTATAATATATATCTATAAAAATATAAATGTATATGTATGATATATTTTATTTATTTATTCACAATAAAAGTATGACATTGTTAAATTAATTTTTTCTCAACATTGTTAATTTGATAAATGTTAATTATTTTTCTTTTTAGTTAGATATTTTATCTATATTTTTATAAATTTATAAATTGAAATCTTGTTATTAGAGAAAGTGATTTAAAATTATATATATTTTTTCTATATTATTTAGCTTATTAGATTATTTTTAATTAATATTTATAATATTATATAAATATATATAATTAAATTTAATTATTAAATAATTATGATGTCATATCGATTCGACCACCACATGGTCAAACCAATAAAACCAGTATCCAGTAGGGACGTCCGGTCCAGGTTTTAAAACATAGCCAAAAACTGTAAATTAGTTCCATCATGTATACAGATAATCAGCGCTACACTGGTTATTCCGTAATTAGAGTGGTGAGCCTCAGGAACAAGCCGACTTCTTCCCTTCTTCCACCTCTCTGCTTCCGCAAATCAGAATTTCTCATATGTTGAGATCTTAGTGATCAACCACTCTGCCTGAAGGAAAATCGTGGCTTATTCTTTCCCATTGTAGTTGTGGATTGTTTGATATATTTGTTGCACACCACATGTTTGTTTGATTGCCCGAATGGCTTTCTCATCATTCTTGAAGTGCCATCCATGGACACTTCATGATAATTTGCACCAGCCGTTTCTCAGCAGTCCTCAGGCTTCAAAACCCTCATCAGTAGCATCATTTCCATTTTTAATAACTTCCTCAGCTCTTTCAAGCGTTTCAGTTTCTTCGCCCGGCTTCACCCCGAAACAGCTTTTGAACGCCCTTCGTTGTGATGAGGATGAAACGTCGGCCTTTCGCCTTTTCCAATGGGCCTCAAAGCAGCCGAATTTTGTGCCCACTTCGGCTGTCTATGAGGGAATTCTTAAAAAGATTGGGGATGCAGGGTCTTTTGATTTGGTAAGGGAAGTGTTGGATGATATGAAGCATTCGGAAGTCAAGGTTTCTGAAGGTGTTTTCATGAGTTTGATTAGCAGTTATGCGAAATGTGAGATGTATTATGAAGCAGTTGGCGTTCTTGATGTGATGGAAACAGAGTTTGGAGTGAGGGCGCAGATATGCACCTATAACTTCTTGTTGAATGTTTTAGCTGATGGAAACAAGTTGATACTTGTGGAAAATGTGCGTTCTAAGATGCTGAGTAATGGTGTAAAACCTGATGTTTCAACTTTTAATACATTGATTGAGGGACTATGTAAGGCAAATCAATTAGGGGCAGCAGCTTTATTGATGGAGGAGATGCCCAATTACGGTTTATCACCCGACGAGAAGATCATAAATGTTTTAGTAAACGGGTTCTGCAAACTGGATCGAGTTGAGGATGCTCTGATATTTATCATTCGAGAAATGGAAAACAGGGGTTTTTGTCCAGATCAATTCACGTTCAAGTCCTTGGTAAGTGGTTTGTGCAGAGGTGGGCATGTGAATCATGCTATGGCGATATTCGATTTAATGCTCCGAGAGGGCTTCGATCCTGACATTTTCACGTACAACACTTTGCTGTGTGGCCTTTATAGAACGGGCTGCGTTGGAGAAGCTGTAGAAGTTCTTGACAGCATGCTTTCGAGAAATTGTTCACCCAATGCTGACACATACAGCGCCATAATCACCTATTTATCCAAAGAGAACCAAGCTCAAGAAGCTTTGAAGCTCGTACGTTTTCTTGCTAACAGAAGCGTTCTTCCTGATGCATCGACATTCAACTATATCATACAGAGTCTGTGCTTAAGCAGCAACGTCGTTGCTGCAACAGGATTATTCCATGAGATGAAGGCAAAAGGATGTCAACCGGATGAGTTCACTTACACCATGTTAATCGACCTCCTCTGCACCAAAGGCAATCTCGATGAAGCCCTCCAACTCCTTGAAGACATGGGATCAAGCGGTTTTGCAAGAAACGTGACAGCTTACAACACCTTGATCCATGGGTTTTGCAAAATCAAGAAAATCGGAAAAGCATTGGAAATCTTTAATCAAATGGAGGTTCATGGGTTGTCGAGAAATCTTGTCACTTATAGCACCCTCATTGACAGTTTATGTAAATCTCACAGAGAGGAAGATGCTTCCCGACTCATGGACCAGATGATAGCCGAAGGATTACAACCCAATAAATTCACTTATAATTCCCTAATTACGTACTTTTGCAGAGCTGGGGATCTTAAAAGAGCGGAAGATATAATTCAGACAATGACCTCAAACGGGTGCGAACCTAATATCGTCACGTATGGGACACTAGTTCAAGCACATTGTGTAGCTGGAAGAGTTGAGGTTGCTGTTAGGCTTCTCAGAAGCATTCAGACGAAAGGAATGATTTTGAGCCCACAAGCTTATAACCCCGTCGTGAAATCTCTTTTCAGAATGCGAAGAACCAAAGAAGCTATGAGATTCTTTAGAGAAATGGAGAAGAAGAATGATCCACCTGATGCAATATCATATAAAATTGTTTTCAGAGGGCTGTGTTTTGGTGGGACTCCCTTTGTAGAAGAAGCTCTTGATTTTGCTCTTGAAATGACCGAGAGAGGATTTCTGCCAGAATTTTCAGCTTTCTCTATGTTGGCTGAAGGGCTTTGTGCTTTAAACATGGAGGATATCTTAGTAGAACTCGTTGAAAAGGTTATGGTGAGGGCAAGATTCCCGGACAACGAGGAGGCCACGATAATGGGCTTGCTCCAAAATCGAAAAATTTTAGAAGCATTGGAGAAATTTGGCGAAGTTTTGCGAAACCGGGCTTTTAATAGCAGAAAGAAACATAGAAAAGGTTACTGGTGAGAGTGTCTTAATGAATACTGGATAGTATTGAAACATGACGTTGCCCTTCTACATGGAAAGCTTTTGCCCAGTACTTTCTTGTGATCTGATGGAGGAGTTGGCTGCTTTGTTGTTGTGGAATATCTAATCTTCTTTTGTTTTGTTGAAAAGCTTGAAGTCCGCTGAGATCCTTGAAAGATTTGAAATTATTTTGTTGTACAGCATATGTGCAATTTGTAAATTCCCTTTTCATATATGTTTTGTTATTTTGGTTACACCTGTCGAATCATCCTAATCTCTCAAATGCACACAATTCATTTCAGTATGATTTCCGACTAGGAATGCAAATGAATGGAGATGCAAATGAATCGAGCCTGCCCCCTACTCAAAACATCTCGAACTTGAGCTCGGCTCTCGAGCCAGTTGAATCTGAAAGGTCGAGACACACACAAACATATCTTCATAGTTTTTTATAGTCTTAATATCGATGATTTGGACTAGTGATCGACATGTAAGCATCCTAACAAACACATGGTGTATCTTAAAGTTATTATCAAGCATGCCACAGAACTATTAACGATAGAGTAGGCAATAAAGTATGAAGCAATTCCGAAGGGATGCTCATTCATGATCAACAGCCAGCGGCCGGGAAATAAACATTTCAATCCACAAAATGGAGAAGAGTGTGTTGCTCAGCAACCCTTATTGGGATTCCACTCTACAAAACCAGCACTAATACCTGAACACGCCCACATGAAACAGTTACGGAGAAATGATGGACAAAAACGAGACAGAAGAAACGGATTTCCTCAAGCATCATTAAGGGCAAGAACTCCGGGAAGTGTTTTCCCCTCGAGAAGTTCCAAGCTGGCACCGCCTCCGGTTGAGATATGACTCATCTTGTCGGCCAAACCAACCTTTTCAACAGCAGCAACAGAATCACCTCCTCCGATGATTGTTGTGACACCCTTGCCGCTAAGTTCTGCCAATTTCTTGGCGATTGCCTGAACGAGAAAAATTACAACAGTTCAACTACAAAACTTTCGTGCAACCAGATACCAAGAAGATAAATTACTACTATTTACCTCTGTTCCTGCTGCAAACTTATCAAACTCAAACACACCCATGGGTCCGTTCCAGATCACGGTCTTGGTAGTGTCCAAAGATTCACCAAATGACTTAATGCTATCAGGACCGATGTCTAATCCCATCCAGCCATCAGGAATTTCAGATGCTTTCACAACCTTAAGAAAAATTATGCAAAGAATTTTAATACTTGTAAAAATTTGAAAGGATAAATGCACTAGCATACAATAGGGTTTGGCTTCATTACAAATTAGGGTATTCATAAAACTTAAACAATGATATCAAATTAGTTCAGCACTTCATCCAAAATTCATGCATGGAGAAAAGACTGTCTACCTTGCTGTTTGCATCAGCAGCAAATTTGTCGGCGATAACTACATCAGTAGGTAGCAAGAGGGATACTCCCTTAGTTTTGGCTTTCTCCATAAGTGAAGTTGCAAGATCAAGCTTGTCTTCCTCCACAAGTGATGATCCCACTGCAAGTCCTTGAGCTTTGTAGAAGGTAAAGATCATTCCTCCACCAAGCAAGAGGATGTCTACCTTCTCTAACAGTGACTCAATAACACCGATTTTGCTGGATACCTTTGATCCTCCAACAATAGCAGCAAATGGCTTCTTGGGATTGGACACGGCACCAACTAAATAATCAAGCTCCTGAAAAATACAACAAAGGAAGAACCCATCAGACTAATTTTAAATCAGCATGAAAACTCCAACTATATACATTCATACATTGTATGGTATATCCATAATAAATCGAAATATTAGATAACACTACAATTTTGCATTTTACCAGTTGTAACACTGAACAGAAGAGGATAATAATGATACATTAAACTGAAAATTGTAAAAATTGACCATGGAACAGACCTTCTGCATAAGGAACCCAGCAACAGAAGGCTTCAAGTACTTAGCAACCCCCTCGGTTGAAGCATGAGCTCTATGAGCAGTTCCAAAAGCATCGTTAACATACAAGTCCGCAAGTGATGCAAGCTTCTTAGCAAACTCAGGATCATTCTTCTCCTCTTCTTTGTAGAATCTAACATTCTCCAGGAGAAGAACACCACCCTCAGGCAATTCAGCCACCAACTTCTCCACACCTTCGCCAATACAGTCATCAGCCATTTTAACCTAAAAAGATCACAGGAAGTTAGATAACCTAAAAAACTCCTCAGACACATAATATATATCTCTATTACATACCTCGACTCCTAGAAGTTCAGAAAGTCTCGGGACAAGAGGCTTCAAACTGTACTTCGGTGTGA
>JBBMKE010419392.1:0-11027 GCA_037834125.1 Lippia alba | reverse complement strand
TGAGTGAATCTCTGAACCTATGCCAAACCTTGGGTGTTCATCATCTTATAACTTGAGCTTATGCATGCCTTGTGAAGCCGTGCGTCGTCATATTTGGTCATGAGTCGTGTCTTACCTTGTTGGTACACTTGTCTTGATAGGTGGTACGTCCCCGGATGAGTAGGCTTCTTCGCTTGTGGTTTGGAGGAGATTTGGTAAAGGTGGGGAGCTATAATATGAAAATGGTTTTCAAAACTGTGGACACATATGACCTTTCCATATTTGTTGATTTAACTCCCCGTTTTCGAAAATATACTTAGGCCTACTAAACCTAGTTTTGGGAGCATGGCTTGTATTATATGGTATTTACTTATTTTAAAACAAGTTTGCAAGTATATGGGATATGTGCCTAAAATACTTTCGGACTTTGAATTGGAACTCTTGGTACCGTAAGTTTGGATTCTAGCGAGGTATTGATGTATCCCACGCAAGGACGCTTGCTTGGTGGTTAATAGCGCTCGGGACTAGGGTGAGTGATATTCCGGGAAGGCAAGGGCCGACGGATGTCCTCATTCGAAGTCCCATGTGGTGGACTTGACTACTAAGACTCCGAGGAGGTTTTGGGGTTGAGGTTTTCAAGGAGGAGGATGGTTTCATGGACCCGCCTCTCCATTGCGGTGGATGTTCGGGGGGGCACCCTCGACATCAATGGTGTGATGGTGGATTGTTTATGTTTTCTTAGTTTTGGAAGGAAGTTGGGGTGCTCGTACTCGCCGAGCCGGTATTGTATATATGTATGGTTTACAGTCCCGAACCTTTTATAAAAAATTGCATTATTTTCAAAACCAAGTACGGACCATGAACACTTATGATTTGATCATACATTGAACCCCCTTATACTTATGTACACTACTCCTCACCGATTCGTTTGAATTGATCTCCTTTACCTTCGTGTCCGCAGGTTGCTTTTGGAGTTGTGCTAGGCAGGGTCTTCTTTCGAGCCTTGTTTTGTCTAGTGTCGAACTCTTACGTGTTTCACGTACTTTGATTATGTATTCGTATAGTCTGGGATTATTTATTTCGGTTGGTGTATTTACACTTATGCTTTTGGTAGATGGACCTTGCCGGTCATTAGGATGATTTAATTTACGCATTTTGGGAATTGATTGTTGGACCGTGTCGGTCACGTATGTGTTGGATATTGTTATCGTATAATTAGAATAAGTTTATGATTATGCTTCCGCCCTTGGTGGTTTTAATTCTATTGGTAAGTCTAGTACCGTCTAGCTAGGATGTCCGTTTGTCACCACTTGCTTCGAGCTTGACGGGTATATGGTGTTTCGTACTATATACAAGTTAGGCCTGATAGCGCGGGATAGGCGTGTGACACTCCTCGGGGCGTTACATGATAATTGAAATCTTTCACATCATAAACCCTTATTTTTCAAAAACACAAAGACCTTCAAAGTGCCTGAAGAAACAATTCATATTCAGAAGCAAAATTTTGAAAGAACAACATTCAGTGAAAAGGAAAATTGTGGAACCTTATTTTTATTAGAAAAAGAGCTCTGGAATTTGGGATCTAAGGAGCGCTTGAGGAACTTTTGAGGTGAGAATGGTGAGAGTACGGTCCAAGGGACTCCTGTACATTGCAGCACCTAGTTATCATAAGTGCATATCTTTCTTTCTTCGCCTTTGTTTGGGAATCTTTGTGCTTTGGTTGAAGAAATATTCTTGGGTTGATGTATGTCTCTATTTGCTATTCTTTTTAGTTTGTAATGGTCCCCAATGTCTGTTCTTTACTGTATTTTGTACGTTGTTGGTATGTATTAAATATTCATGCAATTTTTTTTGTTATTTTTCTGTATATGACAGGTCCAGATTCCACGAGTATGACTTTACCAATATTTTTTGGTGGTGGCTTTGAAAATGAACATTATGTGGGTGGGGCAGTGAGAAAGCTTGATTTTGTGGATGTAGAAAAGTTAAATTTTTTGGACACATGATGACATAAATGAGTATGCCCAAGACATCTTTCTAGAGGGTACGACTAAGAAAATTTTTACTGCTAGGAAAGGGGGTTTCCTAACCATTTTCTCTGAGGAATACTTAAAGTATTATGGTAGGAAATATTTGAGGTTGAATAGAGAATATCCACCAGTTATTCAAAGCGTGAATACACCAACTGAGGAGAGGGTGAATGTTGATGCTTGTGTTGGGGATGAAGATATAGCATGTGAGAAGAGTCCTAATAGAGAGGGTGGAAAGAAGAAATTTAGTGAAGATGAATTTGAGTTTCTAAGTTATGCAGAAGTTACACAAGAATGGGTGGATGAGTATGAACATAGGTATGGAAAGAAACCTGAAAATGAATCTAAGGAAACAAAAAATGGTTGTGATGAAATTATTTCTGATGGTGGTAATGACGAAGATTCTAAGTATAATATAGATGGACATGAACCATCATCTGATGATGATGTTGTTTTTAAGGATAATGTGAGTAGTAATGCTGAAATAGAAAAAGAAAATGCAGATCAAAGTGATGGAAGTTTAGTTTCTTTAGGGGATTACTGTGAAGATGTTGTATGTGATGATGCTGGATACATAAATCTTAACAAATTGTTTGATGAGGAAGGTGTCGTTAACTCTTTCAAGCCTTTCAATGAGAATAACATTTATGATCCAGACTTTGACATAAGTCAGATTTTTAAGAACAAACAGATTTTTAAAAAGAATGTGACCTTATATGCCATTAAAACCAGAAAGGACCTTACCATGTAAAAGATCAGACAGTAAGGGGGTGTATGTTAGATGTTCTGAGGATAGGAATGGCTTCATTTCAAAATTAATGCTATCAAAGTAGTTAATACCACAACAGAGAATAAAGATGCTTTTGTTGTAAGAGAGTTATGCTTAGAACATACAGGTGAGGAGAGGTGGGATGTTAAAAATGTGAAGTCTCAAGGGTTGGCTGAAAAGTATATGGCTGGGTTTAAAACTGACCTTAAGAGATCAATGCTGGGTTTCAAAACAGATGTTGAGGATTCCTTACTTGTTAATATTTCAAAAGATCAGGCCAGGGCTAAACAACAAGCAACTAAGATGCTTAAAGGGAATCTTGATATGCAATACACTAAGTTAAGGGACTATGTGAATGAGTTAAGGACAACAAATTTAGGGTCAACTGTTATTTTGGGAAATGAGGATAGTGAGGGGGAAAAAGGGTTTTCAAAATTCTATGTTTGTTTCCATGCAATGAAAGAGGGTTTCAAGAGTTGCAGGGGCATAATAGGGATTGATGGCTACCATCTTAAAGGCCCACATCGTGGTATCCTCTTAACTGCAGTTGGAGTGGATCCAGACAATAGCATATTTCCTTTGTCTTATGCAGTGGTCTCTTCAGAAACAATAATCGGATATGGTTCTTCACAGTTTTGAAGGCTGATCTCGAATTAGGAAATGACAAGGATTTCACATTCATATCTGATAAGCAAAAGAGGCTTATCAATGCATTGCCTGAAGTCTTTCCTGATTTCACATTCATATCTGATAAGCAAAAGAGGCTTATCAATGCATTGCCTGAAGTCTTTCCTGCAGCAGAGCAGAGGTTTTGTGTGAGACATATGATTGTTGCTGGGCATAAGGGTTTTGCACTAAAGAATGCAATATGGAAAGTAGCAAATGCTAGCACTGTCAGTGAGTTCAAAGCTGTAACGAGGGCTATTAGGGAAAAATATCCAGAGACTGCTGAGTGGCTTAAAGATAAGCATCCATCATAATGGTCTAAAAGTCATTTTCTGAAAACATCAAAGTGTGATCAGCACTCAATAATTCATGTGAGTCTTTCAATAGCAGTATACTAGAAGCTAGAAATAAACCCATCATCACCATGCTAGAGTGGACAAGGGAATATCTAATGAAGAAATGACACTTAAGCGAAGAGACTGCAGAGAAGTGGGAAGATATAACATCTTTTCAATATTTTCATGGTATGATAATAATAAGAGTTTCTAACTGTATATTTTTTTGGCAGGTTTAACGTGTCCAACAATTGCTGGAATTGTAAAGGAGATTAGTAAGAATGTGGGAGGCTGTAGGCCAATCAAAGCCTCAAGGATACACTTTCAAGTGCAAACTGTTGACGGTCAATATGCAATTGATTTTAGGATCTAGAACTTGTAGTTGTAGGTTATGGCAACTGACTGGTATTCATGCATGCATTCTCTTGCTGTTTTGAACAATGAGAAGCTTGATGTTCTAGAATTTGTTGATTAGTGTCCTAATGAGAAGCTTGATGCTCTAGATAGACCATCAAAACTCAGGAAAAGAGGCATTAATGAGTCATAGAACAAGAGGAAGCCTAAAAAGAGAGGGCAAATTATAAGGAAGATGAGGATAATCCAAAAGACCATACATTGCGGCCACTGTGGAGAATCAAGACATAATGCTCTGTGAAACTTTGTCTGATAGTGCAAAAGAAAAGCGTGACAGACTTATAAGAAGGACATTTGAGGTAAATTACATTGATGTACCTTTTAATACTTGTGGATTTTTAGTTTTACCGAAAAAATTACATTATCAAAAATGCTAAAATTTTGGGGTTGGTATACCGATTTTGCAGTTTTCCCTAAATCAGAACATACTAAATTTTCATGAAAGGGCAAATTACATCTTACTATCCTCACGATAGGCGAAATTACAAATCAGGACGTCTAGTTTGAAAAATTACATATTAGTCCCTAATCTTTATACTCCGTTTGAGATCCCTTTATTCCGTTAGGGTTCCATCAAATTTGACCCCTGTGATGACCAAAATACCTCGGGATTGTTTTGTAATATACATAAAAGTGAGGGTTCGTTTTATTAAAAAATTTAACCCTAGGGACTATTTTGTTATATATTAATTGCTAAGGGATTGATTTGTTAATATTTATAATTTTTAAGGATTATTAGTACATTTTTATGTATATTACAAAATAATCTCCCGGGGGTATTTTGGTCATTACAGTGGTCAAAATTGACAAAATCTTAATGGAACGGAGGAACCTCAGACGGAATATAAATATTAGGGATTAATATGTAATTTTTCAAACTAGACGTTCTGATTTGTAATTTCGCCGATCGTGAGGGTAGTTAGATGTAATTTCCCCTTTCATGAAATTATCTTTTGTACGTCTTAATTAAACACTATTCTAATCAGCATGGTCTTGCATGGAATAAAAAGTAGCTTAGTTAATTATTCAAGCTTTTTACCAAATGCATGATCCTACTCTAGCTAATGTTCTCCAAATATCTATGACTAATCAATAATAAATTGGAAAAATTACATCCAACTACCCTGTATTCAGGCCTAATTACAATGTAGTCCATGATTGTTTAAAAAGTACATTTTAGTCCCTAACTTTTGTTAATATTTGTAATTAGGCCTAATTTTTTAACCTTTTAGGGATGATTTTTCATTTTTGGTCATATCTTAAATGTAACACTCATAAAAGCATCTAAAATATAAGTGTACTTTTACAAATTTCGTTTGTGGATTTCATGAAAACAAGAAATATAGGGACTATATTATAATATTCAAAAGAATATGGATTGACTTGTAATTAAGCCTAAATACAGGGTAGTTGAATGTAATTTTCCCATAATAAATTAGAGAGAAACTAAATGAGTATAAGCGCGCAATTGATTAGATGCACCACAGTGTGTGACTATCTATATATATATAGAGATAGAGAGCGCGCGCTCTACAATCAAATTAAGGAAAAATTACATCAAGCTACCCAATATTTAGGCCTAATTACAAGCCGGTCCTTATTTTTTGGAATATTACAATATAGTCCCTATATTTCATGTTTTCATGAAATCCATTAACGAAATTTGTAAAAGTACACTTATGTCCCTGATGCTTTTATGAGTGTTACATCTAATATATGACAAAAAATGCAAAATAATCCCTAAAAGTTTACAAAACTTAGGCCTAATTACAAATATTAACAAAAGTTATGGACTAAAATGTAATTTCTAAAGAATCATGAACTGCGTTGTAATTAAATCTAAATACAGGGTAGTTGGATGTAATTTTTTCTAAAAACTATTGTAAAATTAGGCTGCAAACTAATGGGAAGAATGACTCCCATATTATAATCAACATAAAAATGTAAAAGTTTTTACATTTTTCGGCTATAATTAATTAGGTTCAGTCAAATTGAATATCAACAAAAAATCCCACAAAATCAAAACAAGAACTGATTAAGACCGACCGCTTTACAAAGGGGACAAAAGTTCTTGTGCATGAGCCAATTCTTCATACATTCTTGATGGCATACGTGCGTGCAGTTATCGAGCATTCCAATTTCATCGTTTTCTCGAAATCCTTCTTGACAAACAACACATACCTCGTCGTCAGCTTTTTCGTATTTTCCGATGGTTCCTGTCTTCATCTTCTCATCGACAGTCTCCTCCGACAAACCTCTAAAAACATCCGATGACTCTACCAAAAAGCTAATGTCTTCTGGAGGAAGTTCATCCTCCGACGAAGAATCAAGTGAGTTGGTATCATCATCTTCTCGACGATAAAATGTCGGAGAATGTTCATCTTCATCCAAAGAAGCATCACTCAATACTATCGTCTCACCTTCATCGTTGTTGAATCTTCCCGGAGGCAGCAACGGTGGAAACCTTTGATCGTACGAGAAAACACAACTATTTGCCGCCGGAATATTCTCTGATCTTGACGGAAGTAGGCCGTTTTGTTCAAGAATCAATATGGTTTGGTGTACCTCTGCGTCACGTGCATCCACGGATCGCCAAGGATACCAATATGGAAGAAGATCATCGTAAGAATGGCTGAAGGAAGGCGGTGGCGGCACGGTGTGAGAGTGGTGGGGGTGGAGGAGGAGGGAAGAAAGATTATTATTTGTGCAAGTATTTGTTATTTGTATATTCCCAACAAAAAAAAAAAAAATTGTTACTTGTATATTAAGTATTAATGTATTATGCGTATGCTTTTGTTTATGTGGCTTTTATAAGGACAGTAATTGAAGTACAGTAGGAATCAATAATGAGACAGAGTTCCAAGCATAATAGGAATGAAACCTATTATATAATATAAATGACGTAATACGGGTAAGTGTTAGGATATTTTGTTTCAAGTTTGTTTTAAATCGAAGAGTGAAACTTTTATACTTGTCGTGTAGTTAATGAAAGATTTAATGAAGCAGAGTAACAAATCAATTGGCAAATGTATTACACTTACCCTTTTAACTGATTGAGTTCGGTCGAGCTGAATTCGGGTAAAAAAAATTCATCTCCTATTTTACTTGACGTAAATTAAGCGAGTAAAGATAAAATATTAACTTGAAATAGGAAATCGAAAGCTATAAATCACTACAAAAGATTGTATCATTCTGTTGATACTATTTTAAAAGGAAATAAAATACTCTTGTGTCAAAACCCTAAATCACTAAATACTTCCAAAACTTTAGAGAAATGTTTGGATATTTATATTATTTTCGCTAAATTATGTAAAATTGGACTCGTGCCTTCTTTGAGCCATCACTTGTGGATTTCTCATCACGTTTTCTGAAATTTTGGTAAATTAAGAATGATATCTCTAAATATGATGATCATGATAAGATTTATTTCTGTATTTATAATTAAGTAATGAATTTGTAAATGTTATTTGTTCTAGTTCATCATTATATGTTTGTTTGGTTAATTGGTTATTGTACCTGTTTGTATCCGTTGCATAAAAACTATATAGTTTCAGTACTAAAATGTGAAATTAAAAAAGTCAGAACTAAAATTACAAAGTTACCATAATTAAAAAAAATGTAATTAAACAAAAAGGAATCATATACCAGCTACATTTGTTGTTGTAAACTATTTATTAGAGCAGAAAAGCAATTTGGTCGAGTTATTATGGAAAATGAAGCATGATTCAAAACTTTGAAAAGAAATTATAAAGCAAAACAAGTTAATTTATTAATCAACCGCATTATAAAAAATCACACATCGAATTATATGAATATGATGACGTACAAAATAAGTTTTACTTGTAAAATATGTTGACGATACATACGCCTTACATTAATACTAAGATCATTCTGCTAATTAAAAGGTTATGTATAGCACAAATCTAATTACATGAATTCTTTGCAGATTTGATCCGCTTGAAAGTATAGCCTGAAAATGCCAAAACGGACATGATAAGTTAATACAAAAACTAGTATAAATGTTCATAACTAATTATTTCAATTAAATTTTACATGAGTTCTGAAATAATTACATCAAAGATGCAAGAAAGGAATTGATATGGCACTAAAATTTCAAATATTTTCAAATATAGTAAAACCATAACAGTAAAATAATTGGGTTGTAAACCTAGACAATCCAACATTAAAGGAAAAATACAAAACCGGGACAATATGTAACCCTCACTAGCAATTTCAGGTTCAAAACTTTTCCGACGACAAAATGTACACATATGTCACCATAGTTGGCAATTTAGGGACAATCTTCACCGGAGTATTGCCACATGGCGCCGGAGTGCTGACGTGGCAAAAAATTGACACTTGTGCACTCAGTCATTTTAAAGTTGTTGACTTCGGTTGTTGCTTTTTCCAAGTTTGACAACTTCTCCCAAAATTCCTAAAACACGATTTTGAAGGAAGGGAAAGTTTCCCTCCAAAAACTTTTATGGTCCAAATACTATTTTGGTCAAAGATTTTACACTCATTTCTTCATAAACCCATTTCCCCCATTTTTCCCCTCCATTATTTCTCACTCACAGCACACAACACACCACACATACACACTTACAAATGTCAAACCCCAATGCTTCAAATGCTTCTTCCTGGTTTCCGAGACCCGACAACACAATCTGTTTTTGGGGTAAGATATCCGTTGTGCGCTCCATGTGGAAGCCGAGTAATCCCGGGAGGTGTTTCTATTGTTGCCCCGATTCGGCATGTCCGTTCTTCCGTTGGTATGATCCGGAGATGTGCGAGCGAAGTAAGGCCATAATTCCGGGGCGCATAAACAAAATTAATAATCTTGAGGCTGAACTGGAGGCGGAGAACGAAAAATTCTGGAAAATGGCAACGCGAGCATTCATGTGCCTGGTTATTGTTGTTCTAGCCATTATCATTGCCCAGCAAGTTTAGATTTTTTTTTCCGATGATGTAAACCTGATGGTTTGTTAATGTAATGGTCCATTTGCAATGTTTTCCAACTATTGTGAAATGGTTTAATGCAAAGTACCATTGCGAAATTAAAGAATCAGGCTAGTGTGGAAGAATCAAACAAAACCATTGTTGCCATTGTTTGTTCATAACCAACAAAACCAAACAGCAGTACATAGTTGCTACTGTTTCTTCATAACTAACAAAACCAAATATAATAACATGGCTGCCAAATTTGTTCACAGCCAACATGCAAAAACCATTACAGTTTGGAGCTTCATTAAGTACAAAAACACCTTGAGCACTGGTTACTGAATCAGTTTAGTAACAAAAAACACAACTGCACTAGTTTGCTGAAGACTATGTAGGACTAGACAAAGTTAGAAACTTCTTGTCTCCATCAATAACGATGTTCTTCTCTGGCATTGGATCACAGACACTGGGTTGGGACAAGTTAACATCTGCATCATTCATGATGGGTGGCACTCTCAGATTGACTCCTGTTTACTTCTTGCCCTTTGTTTTCTTCTTGTTCAGCTGAGTAACCAAAGTTTTCTTCAATGCAGAGACACTTGTGATGGTCCTCTTGTCAGATCTAAGTTGTCTCATTTTTGTCATTTCTCTTTGTCCCATTTGGAGCTGTTCATACATAGATGGGCCCTTTACAGCTGGCTCATCATTGCAGTTGTATGTAGCACCTTCAAAGGCCTGTGAAGGCTCAATCTCAATTGATTCAGGTTGTGTCTGGGGGTTTGGTGGGAATATCTCATGGGATTCCTGTGATACATAAGTAATATAATCTGAGATATAAGAGGTTAAGTTGAAAGGAAGTTTGAGAAGTTGTAATATCAGACTTATACCTCCAGTACTTCTTGGATATTGTCAATGATGTTGTCCTCTATGTCATCATGAACATGAGATGGTCCAGCTCCATCCTAAACCAAAACCAATAATCAGAACATATATAAATTTATAACATAAATATACATAAAAGAAATTGTTACCTATCTAGCTTTGGCAAACAAACCCTCTCTGATTTTTTGTGCACTTTCAGGTAATTGTGGATAGTAAAATGCATTGTGACCTTCAGCTTGACAGTATCCACAGTGAATCTTGTTGTAAAATTTCTTCAATTTTTTGGTGGAAGTGTCCTTTTTCTTTTTTTTTCTTCCCATTGCCTTCCTTTTCATCTATGCTCCTCTTCCTAAGTTTCTTGGGTCTGCCTGCTTTTCTCCCAAAGTTTGGGGGCAAAGGTGGAATGAACATGGTCTTGCCCCAGACATTGTTGCCTCTGATGGGGTATATAACTCCCTGGTACACTTCCTTGAAAGTGGCAAGTGTGTAATACTGGTCCACCATCTCCTCATCCTTCAAATGTTTTTCCTTGTAGATGGCAGACAATGCATGATAGCAAGGGATTCCAGTGAGTTGCCACTCCCTGCATGAACAACTCTTCTCATCTAAATCTACTGCAAATTGATCACCATCCATGGTCTGGATCTGATAATGGCACCTAGAGGCTTTAATAGGCCTGCATCCACCAACTTTTTTCCCATTCTGGACAATTATATCATATATCCTTGGACAAAGTAGACCTACATTGCATATGAAGGAGCAGAGTTAAAGATTCCATAGACTAAAAAAATTTGATAAATGAAGCACTTTAAACTTAGACTAACCTTCCCATTTATCAGATTCCTCCCTGCATTTCTGAAGCATCTTCATGAGGTACTCCCTAATCCACTCCAACATAGTGAGAATAGGCTTTTCCCTTGCTGGCAAGATTGAACTATTGAATGACTCACAAGAGTTATTCAATATCATATCACATTTACAGAATTCCAAGAAGTGACTTTTGCTCCACTG
>JBBMKE010419381.1:0-11028 GCA_037834125.1 Lippia alba | reverse complement strand
ATCTATAAAATAAAATATATATAACTAATATTATTTATTTTGCACTATATATTTATATGTTCAAAGTATTCCCCTTTTTCTTTTTTTTTTCTATCTCTCAAATATATATATTTTTTGTTCTAAATGAAGCAACCCAACACAGGAAAAGCAGTCTCAAGTTAAAACTCATCAAGTTTTATTGGTAGAGCATCCTAGACGCAGTAACCATCTTAAACCTTGTGACCTATCCTTGCTAATTTATCCGTAATCATGTTTCATTCTCTTGAGATTTATTTGATTCAAGTTTCTCAAAACCTTTGGAGTAAACTTCGCTAATCAAATATTACATTTTTCATTAGCTGTTTTCAATATCCTTCTTTGTTATCCATTTCACGATTGTCTCCGAATCAATCTCCATATTAATCTTCAAAAAGTGTCTCTCCCAAGCTAGTGTTAGTCCTTTAGGTAAGCTAAATAACTCAGCCACATTATTTAAACTACACCAAGATTTATAGCATATCTTAGAACTCATCTTTAGTTGTCATCTCGAATAACGCCCCTTGACAAGCATTGTTGATGTGGTTATAATAAGCTTACAACCGAGTTTAGTTTTACCCATCACTTCTCGGGTTTATTCCACGATAACGAAGTGTAGATCTTCTTTTGTCTGTGTTTTTTGTTCTCACTGATTAGTACTAAGATCTCAGATAACTCTTTTATGTGGCAAATAGTGACTCTTCTAAGATTCATAACACTTTGATAGCTCCATCAGTTCCATGCTTTCCAAAGATTGCAATGCGTCAAAATCAAGACAACCCACCCAAGATATTCTATTGTTAGATAAAATTTTGCTATTAAAACTCTCTTTGGGTCTGTCTGACACTCGCAAGCCACAAAGATTTCATCAAGTTTGCGTGTCAACAATCTTGCCCCACACCCGGAGTGCGAACATAAAACTTCTCAGCACGTAGTCTACATATTCATATCTTGTCCAGCAGTACGTACATACATCATTTCCCCCAAATTTTCTATCATACGTCAATATATTCATGAGAAAGTTATCATATTGACAAAGCTACAAGAAAATCACAAATTTTTTGGGGGTAAGGTAATTTCCAAGTTCATTTTCAATTGATCTTTAGTTGACCCAGTCCAGACTCTCTTATCTCCGTTATCATGTACCGCGACTAGAATACTAAGTATCTCATTTAGCCCCTCCTTGGGCAGTACAATTTTCAGCTTATCCAGGTTTCAGTTTTTATGTGTGTCAATGAGATTATATACAATATGATCTTTATCCTCTCCATGAATGTGATCTCCAAAGATGTCTGCTAGTTTACCTTGTTATATCATTCCATAAAGATGTCCATTATATTTACCATTCTTGATCCTCCATTTACAAAATGGTTTCACAATCCAAGTACTTCTAACTATCCCCTTTCATGCTCAGGAAGCCATAAGTTGGGGTTTATGTTCAAGAATGTCATCCCCTTTTAAATATTTTTTCTTATGTATATAATTTCACACCGTCGTCTCCTTATTGAGCATTCTCCATCCCATTTAGAGAGCATTGCTATATTTTTTGGGGGCTTCTCTAAGACCTAATTTGCCTACTCGCTTCTTTCTAGCCACCTTCTTCCACCCTACAAGATGAGTCTGTTTCTTTGTTAGCCATTCATCGTCTATTATGAGAGCATTTATCTGGTTCCTCTTTCTTCTCGTTATGTTTGAGAGATGAAATGAACATTTATGTTTATCCCTGCATTAGAGTCAATTAATACTTGACTTTTAAAACTAATAATCTCTTCTTGTTGCAGTAGTTTGTTATATTTTGTCATCAATTTCAAATCTTTCGAATGTCTAACTTGCTTGACTCATATATAATGCTCTAGAATTTTTTTGTTGATTTTTTCGCTTTTCAAGCACATTAGAGATTGTTCAATGACCATTATCCTAGAGTAATGATCCCAAGTCAAAATATCCCTCAAGTTTTGATTCGGCCAATAAGTCATGTATTGCTGCTTTGGATGATATTGATCTAAATTGATAATTGCTAGATCAATCTATTCAAATTAAATTTAAAAAATTTTCATATTATTTCTTGAGCTAAAACTCAATCTAGCATCTTCAAATTGTTTAATCTAAGCTTCACGATTGTATGTGATATTAATTCTCACTTTGTTATATCCTTTATAAATATATTTGTAAAGGTATTTCACGATTGTCACTCTAAGAAAAATCCACATGTTAATGCGAGAATTATAACTTAATAACATATATAGATTATAAAGTGCTATAAAGTTGTGTATTGCAAACTTGGACCATCATTCTGATTCTTTTCCTTCCACAGATAGATTTGTATTGTGTTTTCGTAATGTGAACATAAGCAATGATATTTACATTCTTCATCAATCATACAAAAATTATTAGGTTCTTTCATGCACATGATAATTCATGCACCATGTGTTTGATAACTGGCTAATAAAGTTGGGGATTCTTTTCTTAGCCAAAAAATTCGACACGGATAAATTGATCAAGTTGATCATGTGTTGTAATTTTATATTTTATCAAAATATGAGCATGTGGCAACCGTCTCATTTGAAACTCGATTGTATGGATATATACAACAACCTTTCTAGAAATCTCCTTATTGAATAATTGATATTTTAAATCCTATAACTTTTCCCAAAAGCTCGTGATGTCTTTTAAATCATGAATAATAAATGATACATTTAACAACTGATCACTAAGTAAAATATAATAAAATTAATAAATACTTGCATTCTTTTTAATGTGAAAGAACTTCAGTTGCAGGCGAAAAATTTGATAATCGAGTGACATCATTATTGAATCAAATAAAAAAATATATTTGAATTGTTCATTAATTTTGGTATGTCTATGTTATACATTAAGATCATCTAATTATTTCTTTTAACTAATATCTCTTTTTTATTCCCATTTAATCTTGAATTTTATTTTTTATTTATATTTTTCTAATGAAAATTATTTAAGATTTTATATTATTATTATTTATTTTATGTATGTAATAGAAATAATTAAAAGAGTATATTTATATAAAAAACTCAAAGAATGTTTGGTTTAACATTATAAAATTAGATTATATTGAATCCTTTTAGAATTCTTTTTACATACACCTATATTGAATCCTTTTAGAATTCTTAATTTAAATTCAATTTGGTCGTCAACGACCTACAATTCTAAATTATGATATCTTAAGTCGAAAGAAAACAAAAATGCTATTCCTACTTTTTAATATATATAGATTTTATTAATCATCCTATCTAAATAATTTTTATTTATTTAATATATATTTTATTATATAAACTAAAGGAAGATCGTATGATTAATTAGATTTAGATAATTATAATTATATAATTATTAGTTAATTGAAAAATATAACATTAAGATTCGTTAGTTTATCAAAAAAAATATTTTATGTAAATCATTCAATTATATTATTTTTTTAATTAGTTAAGTTTATAGGATTATAATATTATTATAATTTAAGAAGTTTATAAACTTAGGTAATTAAAATTATGAACTTATATAATTAGAATTACATTAGGATTGATTTATTGAAAAATCATGTAATTCTTTCTTTTAATTAATAATTATTTATTTATGTTTTATTCTCTTTTTGCCGTTTGATCTTGGATTCAATTTTTTATTTAGATTTTTCTAATAAATATTATTTAATTAAGATTTATATTATTTATTTTATGTATGTGATAGAAATACTTAAAAGAGAATATTTATATATTGCTACTTCTTAATATATATAGATTATGTTAATTATCCTATCCAAATAATATTTATGCATTTAATTTATATTTTATTATATAAACTAAAGGAAGATTATATTGTTAATTAAATTTAGATAATTATAATTATATTAGTATTAGTTAATTGAAAAATATAACATTAAGATTCATTAGTTTATTAAAAAATACTCTATATAAATCATTCAATTATATTATTTTGTTAATTAGATAAGTTTATAAAATTATAATATAATTGTAATTTAATGAAATTTATGAACTTAGATAATTAGAATTATATTAGGATTGATTTATTAAAAATTATCTTATGTAACTTTTTTTTTTTGTCTTATATAACTTATTCAATTTAAATTATATTTTATTTACATAATTACCAAAATTTATTAAAATTATAAAGTGAATCAATTTGTTGGTTTTCAATTTTTTAGATATATCTTATTATAACATTTTAAATTATGGGCTTTAAAATTAAAAAATGGACAACTTATATAATAAAATTTGAATACAATTAATTAATATATTAATATTTAAACAATCCTTGTTTAAATACGTCTCTTTTTTTGGTAAGTTAAATAAGTCTTAATTCTACCAAAAGTCCTATTATAAATTAATAAGTACTCTTTTAATGTATTTAATTTAATAATGTTTAATATGTATTTACATAATTACCCTTAACTAATAATTATTGACATAACTATTACAAAGGTATTTTAGACGAGTAACATTTTGTAAGAAACTTTCGTGCTTTTATATTCATAATATCGATAGATATAGATATAATAACTATGTCAATTAACTACTTGAATCATTATATAAAAGAATCCATTTCAAATTTACCTTCCTAATTCTAATTTTTCCAAATAATTTAATTAGCCAATAGCCATATATTAACTATTTTGCTCAAAATTACATGTAGAGTCCTCTTAGTGGTGGATTTCCAGCGTGGGAACCCGCAGTTCCACAACCATATTTTCAGGTAAACATTCTATGCTTAATAATATCACTTCATATCAAAGACCCAAAAAAAAGAAAAAATAATAATATCACTTCATATTATTTTTCTTAAAGGAATTACAATTTTAATCTTATTTCAGGTTTTGAACCCATCTGAACTGTTTGCAGACATAGTCCTTGAACAAGAGTAAGATCACAAAACTTAATATTTACTTTTAACTTTTTCAAATTAAAATTTGACAAAATTACACATATATAAACTCTATTCTCTATAATTTTTTTTTTAAGGCATGTTGAATGCACAGCTTCTGTAATAAATGCCCTTGTACTATTCAAGAGTCAGTATTCGGGCCACAGGGCGAGAGAAATTGAAATCTCTGTGGTAAAGGCACTACACTACCTCAAAGAGAAGCAATGGCCCGATGGATCGTGGTAAGTTTTAATACTTCTAATTATGTTAGACAATACCAAATAGTTCAATTATTCAATTTTGAGTATATCATACAGGTATGGTTATTGGGGAATATGCTTCATATATGGAACATTCTTCGCGCTTCGTGCATTAGCTGCGGCAGGAAAGACGTATGAAAACTGCAAAAGTGTTAGAAAAGCTGTCAATTTTTTTCTAGAATCACAAAATGAAGAAGGGGGATGGGGAGAAAGCTGTAAGTCCTGCCCAAACATGGTACGTTATTTGTATAATTACAGCAATAACAAGAATCGAGAATTTACAAAAACTTCTCGTGCTCAGTGATTTGGCAGCACAGATTATCGGAGTCATAAATTAGAGATGAAATCAACAGAGTTTATCAATTAAGATTTAACTAATATTTCATGGAGTGAGTTTATTAAAATTTCAAAATTTAGAGAGGCTTGTGTAATTTATGTAGCACTCGAGTATACATAAATGTGATTATCAATAATAATAAAACAGAACAAAATACTTATAAATTTATGCTGTTTTGACAGAAATACATGCCATTGGAAGGAAACAAGACAAATTTGGTACAAACATCATGGGCTATGCTTGGTCTTATGTATAGTGGACAAGTTGAGAGAGATCCAACACCTCTACACAAAGCAGCAAAGTTGCTCATTAATTCACAGTTAGACGATGGAGGTTCTCCACAACAGGTAACCATTTTTGTAGTTCTCTTTCTTTCTAAAACAATTAATCCTTTTATCTGTTTGGCACATTTAAAATGAGAATTTTGAAATTCAAAATATTATATATTATTAAATTATATTGTAGGAAATAACTGGAGCGTTCATGAAGAACTGCATGACACATTACCCGCAATATAGGAATATTTTCCCATTGTGGGCGCTGGGAGAGTACCATAAACGAGTGTGGCCATCACAGTACCTCAAATATACGTAATCCCTTGCGTATTAATTAATTATGTGTGTAATAGATTTTTGTGTCTTAAAAAATTGGCCGAAAATTAAAACCGACACCACCGCAGTCAAAGATGCACGCAACAATATATAATACAAAATAAGAGCTCCAAGACTAGTGTAAATGATTTCTCGCAGTAATCCATCTATATTAATGTGTTTATCAGAAAACACTCTTTTTCTCTCTCTTTTCATGCTATGCTTTTGCTGAATGACCTAACTCCCACCTCTAGAACCTTATTTATAGATGAGGAGTCCCAACCACTGCCCCAAATCTCTTGAGCGCTGTTAACTCTAATTCACTGCATGTATCGGTTCCTTTATTAACTTCATCTCAAGATTCGGTCACATCCGTTAATGTTCAGATAGCTTATCACAGTCTTCTTTGCGTGTGTTACAGAAAATTTTGAAAGACTCGTATTGAGTTTGTAGCGTCCGGCATGGTAGGCCACAACATCCGCTCACTCAAACCCAACACGTATACGGAATGAAAAGATCTGTATACACACATGAGTCCAAACGAATGGGAGACAGACAGACACATATTAAATTAGACGGAACTTAAAACCTACTTCAAAATTTCAACAACATAAACAAGCAGTCGGAAGCACAATGCATAAACATAGAACAGGCAAGAGGGTTCAATTAGCAAACCCTAATCCCGAAAAATTATAAATAATACATATGTAACATTTCACAAAACAAATATGGGTTCAATAGGGCCCTAAAACCCTGTCTCGAAACAATACCGTAGCATATCGAAATTTTCAAATGAAACAAAGCTCTGTAAGGACACCAATATAATTACATAATCAAAATGAAGCTTATACAAAACTCAAACATAAAACAAAAGGACCAAACCTACAAGGAGTTAACAAGACTTAAACCGACTCACCACTCTGCCTAACTCGAACTCCGATCTATACCAAGAAATTAAAAATATAGATTGAGATATTCTTGAGCCGCTAGGTGTAAAAAGTTCGGCGAAGCTACTAGGGGGCCATTGCCCCTTGTGGGTAAGTTAAGATAAGATGAGGATGTTTTAGGGCGTACATACCCCTTTTATCACCTCAAGTTGAGGTTGGTTTGATAAGTTTTATGTTTTATGATTTGAACGTGGCGTGCTTACTTTATATATATGTAGTGTGTCACTATAAGAAAACTGGCGGAAAACAGAATTCCCACGGCCAAGAAAATTTCTTTTCAACGGAAACGTAGTCGGAATTCCGCCGGAAAAACCGGCAGAATTTTTAAAAAAATCGAACAGAAAACCCAAAGGAATTTTTTTATTAGTTTTCCTTTGGAATTTCCAATGAAATAAAATTTTCAACGGAAAACCGACAGAAAAATTTTGTTGGTATTCCGTTGGAATTTTCAATAAAAGAAAATTTTCAATGGAAAATTCAGCCGGTTTTTATAATTCTTCATTTTCGTTGGAATTTTCAATGAAAGAAAATCTCCAACGAAAAACAGAAGGAAAATCCTGTCGGTTTTTTTATTCTTCATAAAAAAACAACGGAATTTTTTCCGTTTGTTTTCCATTAGAATTTTCAATGAAACAAAAATTCCAACAGAAGTTCTTGTATTCTTCATTGAAAAAAAAAACCAACGGAATTATTTCCCTTGAAATTTTCATTGAAACAAAAGTTTCGTTGGTTTTCTGTTGAAATTTTTTCCGTTGATTTTCTATCGATTTTTCGTTGGAATTTTGCAATCAAATTTAATTAAAAAAATACGATTATAGTTAATGCAAATAAATATATATTTAAAATTATATAATATACAAATTATAAATTATCAATATGATATTTTATATAACTTTAAGTATACACATTATTAATTAGAACAAAAAAGTATATAAGTTAACATTTTTAATATAATATCTACATAAATATGTTCGAATAATCATATGTTAAAATTTTATATTTTAAACTAATAATAAAAAGTAGTATTTAAAGAATTAATTGAAATTAGTGTATAAATATATTAAAAGACGTAATACTAATAAGAAGTGCAATACCCGCGATGATAGGCACCACATCCCCTGCTCTACAAGTCTAGCCCACATGTGAAATGGAAAGTCCAAGCATGAGTCGGACTCATTGCAAACGGGTTACAATTAAAAACAACACTCCTAGCTAGGCGAAATATTACCCGGTAAAATTAATTCAAGAGACAAGACGAATGCAATGCGGAATCAATTACAATAATGCAATGACAACAAGAGCTCACAGGCTCAACAATTCAACAATGGGCTACAAGCCCTAAATAAAACAATCATGAATTGGCTACGAGCCTAAAATAAAAACAATAATCGGCACGACCGACAACAATAAAATAACATGTTCATGCGTTGGCATACATGCCTATTTAAATAACAATACAATTAAATGTAACCATGTGAAGTGCGACTCAAGTGTACACATGAGACTTGAGACACTCTAGGACTTGACTCCCGTTTAGCAAAGACCGACACCTGCAAAAGAAACTGAGAGGAAAGGGAAAGAGGGGTCAGTCTCTACAAAACTGAGTGAGCAGCGGTTGTGTGTATATATAGAAACAGGCACATGCAAGTCATAAATCCCGAACGAGGTTTTATGAAAGTTAGTTCCTTCAAATAGGCATAAAATAGTTATCAACACTCGGACTTTACAACTATATCAATTTAAAGATGTTTAAGTTCAGTGGGGTGATCAGTAGCTCAGCGAGTGAGAGTGCACAATCTTCATCCTTACTCCAACCGTGTACAATCAATAGGGAATAATTATTAAAACGTGATCATGCACTCAATCATTCAATCAATTAACAAGTTCAGTAATAATCAGGAACAATATATTCCAACCTTCTCCCTCCGTGGTGATGGTCAGGCCTGCAGACCCGAAAGACGGGATGTCACACAAAGACTCCAAAAGACGACCGCCCACCTAGTATAAACTCCCAACAAGCACCTGCAACTCAAAATCAAAAGAGAAAAAAAAACAACGAGGAGAGCTTAGTCCTAAAGACTGGTGAGGGGGCTAACACACGCACACATACATATACATAAGAGCATAGCATAATCAAAATTATAGAGTTCATAAACCGGGGTGTGGTTTTTGCAATCTAAAACATTTTGACCTGTGATAATACATATAAAGAAAAAAGGTTTAAGGCTGAAAGCCAAAATCACCCAATTTTAGAAATTAGAAGTTCACTCCCATTTGACGAACCATATTCGGAATCGAAATCACACAACTCGGCGAGTACGAGTTTCAAACCACCTATCTCCTTTCATAAACAGAATTCATATGAAATCAAAATCACACATACCTCCATCTCCGGTGATGGAAGGGGTATACATCCCCTAAAAATCAGTTCTCATGTCAGGGTCGTGAGTTTCATGGCACTCACGCCCAAGGATTCCATCCCCCACCAAACCTCCTAGTGGGTTTTGGGTTGATCCTATACGTTGGAGTCCGTACTCAGGAGTGACCTGACGACCCGATATCGTCCCGAAGCTCCTTTGCACAAATATCCGGGGCCCAGTCACACACAGTTTGAAAGTTCTAAATTTTCAAAAGTTATAACCCGCTAGTTCAAAACACATACACCAACCCTTTTTCAAAACAAATAAATGAAAAATATAGTTTACGTATACATAAAAGCATTTTCAAAAGGTTTCATAGCAAACGAGCCAATTCCCACAAAACGTATTCAAACACGTATCTATATACATATACATAGATAATTCACATGCGGGCTTCAAAATACACGTAGGGTTTTAGGTTGTTTTTTAATAAAATGAAGAAAACCTCACCTTGTCGACCAACTCGAGCGGAGCGAGCCAAAAGATACCTAAGAGACCACCTCCTCACCCATGGAGTGAACCTAAGGACAAAACAAAGAACGAGAGACAAACTTAAACTCAATATGAACCACTTAGACGCTCGGCATATGCATATGAATGCGATTGATGCATAACGAATGTACCGTGAATGCACTTATTAGGTCAAGTAATGCAACATTAAAGCATATCGAACCATAATTTGCATATTTCACTTTAAATGAATCCACAAATTTCATGCAACAACCTTAACACGTCATACAACATGTCAGCAAAGCATACAGTTCATAAAATTAGCAAGGAAATCACATACAAGATAACCAAACAACGTATGAAGTCATGCATGTATGTTGAAGCGTATATGATGCATATTAGGACACGTATTGCACATAAAAGCATTGAATTCACACAATAAATTCATAATTAAATGCATAACACATACTTTAGCAAGTTAACATCCCATGCACATCATAAAAAAAGCAAGCAAATATCAAGAAGGCAAGGAAATCGAAGCACGAGTTCATTCATACACATAAGTGTCGTCATATAGTGCATATCTTGTCATATAATGCGTATAAAATCAACGAAAGCACATAATAAATTCATAGCAAATCATATAACATAAAATTCATCAAGTATACAATGCATATGAGCATAAAAAAGAAAGAAGTTCACGAAAAACACAAACAAAGCGAAAATTTAAAAAAAAAAAAAAAGACAATAGCAGTTCGAAACATGCTCCAAAACAGGTCGGGGGCGCGACCAAAATCAAGCCAAAAAGAGTCATGGCCATGACCACCACCACCATCAGAAGCCTCCAGCACTGTTACAGGTCGAAAGTTGGACAATTTCAAGTCGCGACCACGACCGCGTGCAGCAGTCACGAAAAGCTGCATTTGCTCCCCTGTTTCGTCTCCATTTTTGAAGAGCAATGAAAGAATAAAAAACAAGGAAGAGGAATGAAAGAGCAACAAAATAATGTAAAGAAAGCAGCAAAACAACAACAATAACAGCAGCAAAACACACCGCAATGAAAGGGGATGTAAATGGTGGAATTAAAACCCATTCTTCAAG
>JBBMKE010419370.1:0-11028 GCA_037834125.1 Lippia alba | reverse complement strand
TGTACTTGGGCAGTCATAATCATCCATGCAAAAATATAAGTGCAAAGGCTAGAACCCAAAAACGGGTCAAGTCTTGAGTCAAGAGTTCTACCAACTAAAGCTGAGAGTTCAAAAGAAAGCTATCTAGTCGGATGGCAATAAAGAAAAAGCTGTGGCTAAACCTCCTGCTCCTTTTCGGGAACTCCCTGCTCAGCAAGAGGAGGAGCAACAGGAGGGGTCAAATTTGCTGCGGCAGCAGCAGCCGGAAGAGTACTAGCTGAGGGGGTCACCTCTGCGGCAGCCGCTGAAGTAACATCAGCAGGAGGGATAGGAGCTGGCAGCGTACTGGATGATCCCTCAGGAGCAGGGGCGAATGCAGCAGGGGGAGTAATATCCTTCAGGCTGGATAGTGAAGCACTGCCTACTATCGGCTCAGGCTCGGTAACGTGGCTGCTCACAACTCCCCTAACACCATCAGCAAGCGGGTCGCTGCTACCAGTTGCAGCAGTAATGAAACTCTCACCTAAACCAGAAAGGGAAGTGTCATGCACTAAGAAAGGCAGAAACAAAAATTGTGAGGAATCAACCAAATAAAGTCACATACCAGAAGCGCCGGACCTGGCCCGATCAATGTCTATAGCAGACGGGAGGATATTGGGAGCCAAATGGCCTAGTGAAAGCAGATGGGCATAAGCAGCACGAAAGCCCCTTTCAAAGCCCGAAGTAGAGGCATCCTCAATCAGCGGCCTGGCTACTTCTTCAGCGTCCCGCTGAAAGTCCGGAGAAGATAAGTACAAGGTCAAGTGAGCCATACAACGCCCCTCCATGAGGCTCCGGCCTGCAGGAGTCCCTAGATACTTCTCAACTGCCTGGAGTGAAGGGACTTGCTGGGAGGAGGCTGCCTGATGCTCTTTTCACTCCCGATCATAGCTCGCCTGCAAATCTTTCAACTTCCTGTCTAGCAGGGATGCTTTCTTCTCAACAACACCCTTCAAAGCTCGTGCATCTAACAGGTCTAGGCAGAGATCGTCACGCTCTCGCTGGAGGAGCTCCAGCTCTTCAATGATAGCAGAGGGAACGGTGGCTGGCTGATGTGCCAACGGCCCAGAAGCAGGCCCGCCTGCGAAGAAGGGCTTATATTAGAGGAATATAACGGGACTAAATCAAACCAAAATGCAAGAATGGCAGAGCCTAGCGTACCTGGGCAAGGTAACGGGCAGTCGTGGCAGGAAGCTCCTCTCGAGTGAGCTCGCCTATAAAACTCACATCGGCTGTCGTAGGTACCCTTAAAGAGTCTCAACCCCAAATATCCAGGGTGATCATCAAAGACGGACTCGAAGGGGGAGACATCCCAGGTGGGAACGTACTGAGTAGAACTGTCAGTACGCCTGGATGAAGCAGCAGCGCCAGAAGAAGCGCCAACAGTAGAAGGAGCGCTAGCAGAAGGCGGGACAGACTTATCCTTAACCTGCTGGCCCTGGCCTGAGCGTTCAGGGTAAATGTGCTTCTTGCCCTTGTCACCCCTAGCTGGGACAACATCAATAGGTGGGCTAGGAGACCTACGCTCCTTCCTCCTTTTCTTGTTGGATCCCTCTGAAGGTGGAGGAGGGCGCTTACGATGATCATCAGTAGGAGGGTCGCGACGACGGCCTGCCTGGGGGGCAGCAGCATGACGTGCCCGAGGAGAGTGGCCCCTTGCCTGACGGCGGCCAGAACGGGCAGCATGGTGAGGTCTGCGGCGCATGCGAGGAGGTGAATGCTCCGGCAGAGAAACCTCCTCAACTGGAGCTGGAGGAGATGGCTGGCACACACGGTATTGCTTCATTATCGTATCCGCAAGGCAAAATGAAAACAGGCTAGCTGTTAGAAAGCAGGCAGGAAGAAGACAACATATAACAGGGAGTAAAAAATAGAAAACACATAATCACATAGCAAGCAAGCAGGCTACCAAGTGGCCTATCAAGAGGCATGGGCTGGGGAATCAGGCCGAAATATGAAAGCAGAGAGTCAGTGCGCAACTCCTCAGCTCGACATAAATATCGCTGCAACCTCCTCCTGCGAGCTGTGGATACATCAGAAATACTAGTCGTGCGCGTCTTGGACAGGGGGAAGGGGCGAGACCGCCAGGAGGTATATAAATCCGCGCCCCAATTCCCGTAGGAGGGGTGCACGTAGAAGTATCGAGTATCCCAACCTCGGGGAGCGCTCGGAAGCTGCAGAAAGGCCGGTTTCACCCAGGGAGTGATGTAGTAGAATCCATTGTTTATGCGCATGATGTAGTCATCTCGAAACTCCATGGGACCGACGGGCACCCCTACATAGCCCGCGAGCACTGCATAACTGAGGAGTAGCGTCACTGAGTTAGGAAAAAGCTAACCCAAACTCATATGGAAGGTAGAAGACACTTCGGCCAGGAAAGAAGAGATAGGGAATCGCAGCCCGGCATCCACTTGGGCCTCAAAGAAGCAGGCCGCTCCAGCCGGGGCATCATTTGGCCCATCATAAACACCAGGAAGGAATGCATCCCAGCCAGCTGGGAGATTCATCCGATCGACCACGTCCAGCAACTGTGACGCTGTCATAGTACTGGGCTCATACTCAAACTCTTTCCCGTGCCCAGGATCTGGATCAGCCTCGTCATCGGCAGCAGGAGGAGGAGCAGGCAGGTCTACTGGTCGGCCAGCAGGGAGGCCAGAAGCAATAGCAGAGGCTGACTGATCAGCTAGCCCGCTAGCAGAGGAACCAGGGGCATGAGAGTGGCTTAAAGGTGACGGGTCAGCTTGGTCATCTAGAATAAAGCCAGCTGTGTGAGAAGAAGCTGCTGGAACAGCCGGGGTGCTTGTGGAAGTGGATGCCCCTGCAGGAGGTCCCATGAGCAGTAGGGGTGCAGGATAGGCTATAGGATACTCATCAAGCTCCTCAGCCTCGAGGTCCATGCCTAAGAAGACCTTGTAATTCCCCAGCAGCAAGGAGAAAAAGAAAAAAAAAAGGAAAAAAGAAAAGTACAAGCAAAGAAGACAAGAGAGAAAAGAACATGTCATACAACTTGGCAAACAAGCATATTCCAAGGCACGTGCTCAACAATAATAAATGCAATAAAGACATGGACAAGGGAGGTAGATGTAACTTTCCAACAAGACAAGAAGACAAGCCAACAACATATCCACTATAAAGGTTGTTTCATTACACTTTTACTACAACAAAGCAAAAGAGACAATCCGTTGTCCCCATATCGACCAAACAATTTCACAAGTGATATAAATTCAACAAGATACAAGGTGCAGGAAAATAAAGATCCTCAAAGCTACGAATTTCACCTTCAGAGAGCTGGATAAAAGCCAACCGATTCAACAGCAATGAACAAGGCATCAACAAGTTGAACATCGATTCATCAATCCAACCACAACACACCAATTCAGCGACAAGCAGCAACATCCCAACATGTCAATGAGCAAGAAAAGATAAAATCAGATTCCGATCTCTCTTTTGCATAAATTCATTTGGCAACTAATATCACGCTCAAGCCATTAGGAAGTTCTGAAATCATACTCACCAGAGAGGAAATCTTCTTCAACTAAAGTGATTGAAGTAGCCTGTATTGAATCGGCTCTGCTCCAGATCTGCAAGCAAGAATAAGGGTCAGCCCTCAATATACCAAAAAAGAAAAATAAGAGGGAAGAAAGAGGCCGGCGAGGTCGCCGGGAAGAGGCCGCGGCGCCCCTCTTCAACGTCGGTCGCCCCAGCAACGCGAAGCTGGTACTCACGCACTAGGCACGTGACTCCCAACCATGAAAGGAAGAAAACAAAGAGAGAGATCTCAGGTGGCGGGTGAGTTGAGAAAACCCGTCGCAGCCGTGGATGGCTTCGAAGACCGCCACCAGTGGCGGTCAGATGCAGCGGTTTTCACCTCATACGCCGGATCCACTGCCGGATCTGTCGCTGGCCGCGCAAAGAAAAAAAAAGGGGAAGAAAGAAGGGGAAGAGATGAAGAGAGGGGAAAGCTCTTACCGGCACGGCGGCTCGTTGAAGCTCCGGCTCCCGACGAGTCGAAGCTCAAATCTGCAGGAAACAAAGAGAAGCTCAGCTCTTCTCCACTAAAGTCGAAAAAAAGGGGGGAGATGGGAAAAGCAGGAGATGCATCAGCCGACGGTGTGACGGCGGCGCTCTGCCGCCGACGGCGAAGGCGGGAGTGAACGACTGAGAAGAAGGGAGGCAGAAGTCTTCGTTTCCTCACCTGAGCAGAAGGAAGATTGCTTGTGGTTGCTCTCCTCGGTGACAGTGCGAGGAAGAAAAGCTGAAAGTTGGGGTTGAATAAAAGCAATACAAGAAGCCCTTATTTGTGTAGAATTCTGCTAACTTGGTGATATCTCCTCCTCTCTTTTTGGTTTATCCTTTTTCATAAAATTATTAAAATGATAAGTTTGGATCAATTAATTCATCGTGCGGAATCTCAAGTTTTCAAAAATAAGATATGTGGCTTGCGATATCGTATTGTTTATTTCATTATTTGAAGAGTTTTCATAAATCATGATCTCCTAATTTACGTAGGAATACGTGATGATCATATTTGAACGAGATATTTGGTTTGAGAAATCTATTTCTGAGGATTTTTAATAATCATTTTAATTGTTTTGATTTTCAAGAATTCTAAGGAATTCAGATTCTTGATTTATTTGGAGATATGCTGTAATCGCTTCAAAAGCCAATATAAGTTAATATTTGGAAACATATTACGTCTTGAGAATGTGTGTTGCAGAACTCTATTGGCGCTAAATTCTGGTGAAAGAATTCTGGAAAAAAGGAAGAATGATGTTTACAGTTGAATAGGCAGGAGAAAGTAGCAGCAAGGAATAAGAAGAAGAGAGGCAAATATCAGAAGCAGAGCGTCGATGCCAGAAAGCAGGATGTCAACAAAAAGCAAGGCGTTATCAAGTTCCATAAAGCAGAATGTTATTAAATGCTGAAAAGCAGAGCGTCATCAGCAATGTTTTCAAAACCGGACCGGACCGGCCGGTGGGACCGGTTTAACCGGTGACCGGCGCCTTGTCCGGTCCGGTAGGGCTTATAAAACCACCTGCGACCGGATCGGTACGGAACCGGAAAAATCGGCGGTTAACCGGCCGATTTTCGCCCCCGTAACCGGACCGGATCGCCGGTTCGAGAAAAGTAGCACATTTTTTTCTTTTTTTTCCGTTTATTCTATAGATTCAAAATTCTCAATCTTATTTTCGAAAAAGATAAAGAAAAAATAACAAATTACCAGAGAAGTTAATGCCCAATGCTTGGTTAGTTAAGTGAAAAGGAGAGAATTTGCAGATTTAAGCGAAGCTTGCCGAATCTGAATCTCTGCATCTTCAATGGCTGCGCAGAGAAAAGGTTTGTGGAGAGAGAATACTGGGTAGGCGGTTAGGTTAGGGAAGATTTTCTATTTTATTAAATGACTAATGGGCTGAAACATTTTTGCTTTTAATGGGCTGAATATGTATTTTAAAATTAATTTAGTTATTTTGATTTTATTTTTATTTTTGTTAGATATTATATTGAGACTTCATATAATTAGTATTTTGTATTTTTTATTGGATTTTATGCAAAGTAATATTGTATTTTGTTGGACTTTGGGTGAAAAAATATTGTTTTTTTATTAAATATGGATAAATGTATAACTTAATAATATTATATATAAATAAAATAATAATAAATTATTTATGACGTCATACCGGTTCGACCGGTAGTCCGACCGGTCGAACACCGGTCGAACCGATCGAACCGGTAACCAGTAGCCTTACCGATTCACCCTCCGGTCCGGTTTTGAAAACATTGCATGTGGGCACGCCTAATGTTACTCACTACTTCAGCCGCCATATTAGAGTTATTTCCCACCAAGAAAGAGCTTTTCTCAACATTAACCTTTTGACCCAAAACATGATTCGTACACATTGAGAATATCTAGAACCTGCTGCAAAAAATGTCGTCTGTTATTGGTGAAAATAATGGTATCATCCGCATGTGAGAGATGAGTGACAACTACAGTCCCGGTACCCCCATATCTACTTTTCGGACTCATGATCGACAACCTATTTAAAAGAATAGAAAGGTAATCAGAAGCTATAATGAAATGAGATGGCTATAATGGATCTCCTGGGCGCAAACCCTAACTAGAATGAAAGAAGCTAGAAGAGGCTTCATTTATCAAAACGGAGAACCAACAATTACCCTCACATCGTTTAACCATATCAATCCGACGTGCCGTAAACCCCTTTCTTCCAAGAATCTCATACAAGAAGCTTCCATTCTATACGGTCATATGCTTTAGCCATATCCAATTTAAGGACAACATTCTTGTTTATGCTATTATATTGTAATAAGTCCTGTGCCAACAAAATATAAGTCTATAACAATTTGCAAAATCTTATTTTCTAATTTCAATATTACAGTTCACTTTGTTAGTACCAAAAAATGACGATTAATAATTAATTATGGCCTAAATAAAATGACTATTAATTTTTAATTTTAATTATAAGTCCATACCCAATTGAGCTTTTATTATAATTTGATTCAAATAATAAATATAATTTGTTATTATTTTGAATTAATTAAATGGGCTCTTAAATCCAAACTCAAGTTTAAGTCCAGGCCCTGAACTTGAGTGAGCCCAATATCCAATATCCGCCAATAAATAGGACACTCGGCTCACAAATCAAGGGATCAAAAAAACAAATCACCGAGTCATAAATCACAAACCAAAAAAGTCTTCAAGCTCTCAAGAACAAAAGACTTTTAAAGTTTCAAGTTTCTGAGCATTGCCACTTGCAATCCCTGAAATGCTATCCATACAACGAGCCAACACTTCCGGTCAAATTCTGCAAACTCAACCAAATCTTACGTTCGATTCGAGATCAAACATCAAGTCTTCGAATCCACTAGTAGAGAAAAATCAGAGGGCTTTACAGAGATTGTACTATATTTTTTTAAAAATTAAATCAATAATATCTTTGTTTCGCTATTCTCTTGCATCTTGTAATGGATGATGTGGGATAAATCATCAGTTGAACATCATATTTTTACTTAACTCCCCACTTTGGCAAAATGTCGTATGATTTTCACATAAAGTCGTATTTAAAATACCTCCCAAAATATGTTGTATAATTTTCACAAAATGTAGTACTAAAATGTTATAATGCCGTATTTATATCGTATTATGTTGTATAATTTTATGGGGAGTAAAGTAAAAATATCAAAAGTGATGGAAAGTTATTTCAAATTGCCCCATCTTGTAATTGTTTATTGCAAATTTAATGAAAATTTGTGTAAACTGAGTTTGGCACACTCGGTGGGACCTTCTTTGCCTCTCATCTCTTTCACCCTACAAAAAATCTCAAATCCATCATCATAAACACTTTTATGGTGCCTAAGAAGGATCAACTCGCATTGAATAAAATGAACTTGACTGGCATCGTTACAAACATTCTCAATTCTCTATCGGGGGGGGGGGAACCCCAACAACGTAACCTTTTATGGATATGATGATTCCAATCCTGCCACTCCGAAAGGAGCCAATTCCACTTCGTTTGGTCGATTTGCCTGGGATGACTATCGACGAAACGAATGTGGAGGAACAACTCGCTCACATGGCTCAAGCAATTGCAGATCTACAAAAGCTCATAGAACAGAAAGATCATTAAATAGCACAATTGATGAGCAGAGATGAACATCCCGATGTTGGAGAATCTAGTCATAACCTCGCTTCTCCTCCAAAATATGTTGCAAAGGAAACACACTTTGACGGAGTGCCTTACAAGCAAAACTTTGTCAGAAATTCAACTGTGACACCCCGACTTTTCGCACGTACAGGTTTATACCACGTGTGAGTTTAATTAATGTTTTGCATTTATTTTCAAACTTAATTGTTGCATTACATCCCTATTTTCATTCTTATTTGAAATACTTGAACAATTTGATCAATTTGAACTATATGACTCTTTGAATTATTTGTTAATCGCGTAAATTGAATTTTCCGTATTTGAATTCCCGAGCATGCCTAATATGACTTATATGAGTTTTGGACCTTTTTGAATGTGTTAAACTTATTTCAGGCCTTAGTGTAATTTAGTTTGGACTCAATTGTTTGCTTTTTGAATGTTTTATGGTCATTCGGTAATTATGACCTTTTGAGTCCTTAAGTCGTTTCTTGAGCTAGGGAACTCGGATTCCAGTTCCGACACCTTCGTTGCGCTCGATTCGATGAATTGGATCCAACAAGACTAACCACATATTTTTCCGACCACGTTTCGACCCATATATCGACCCGTATACACATACATACAAAATACACTTTTGTGGGACCCATTGCCCATGCCTTTTGAAGAGTTTTCCTTCCCTTTTTGAACAAAAATTCATCACTCTCTCTTCCTAACCACACTCACATACGCAGCAGCCAAGGAAAGAAGAAGAAAAAGAAGCCAAGTTCATTTCCTCCATTGAAGCTTCACACCCCCCAAGCTCAAGACCCCCCTTTTTCTTGCATTTCTCTTCTTGGTAAGCATGTTTTTGCATTCCTTGTGTTCTTTTGACTTCATTTATGTGCATATTTCATGAATTATATGTTGGGAAGTTGGAGATTTGAATATGGCTAGAATAGTAAGGGTTTATGGGTATGTTGGATTTCTTGCATTCCTTTGGTTCTAGTTGGACTTTTATGCATATTTGGGATTATTGAATGCTAATTCCTTAAGTATTTATGGACTCCATGGTTTGGTGGTTGAGTTGGGAATTTGATGCATTAATTGCAAATGTGGGTTTATGGGTTTTTGCTTAAGAACTTGGTTTTTGACTTCTAATGTATGCTATATGTGCCTATATGAAGTTATGAAGCATGAATGATGAGTTTTGGCTTGGGAATGTGATTGATCACTTGGACCCCTTTACCCCCAATGTGATATTTGAGTAGTATAATGTGTTGGAGTTGAATTTTGATGGCTTTGGTGCATTTATGCTGAGTTTTGGATTCATTTAGGCCCTTTTGAATGCAACCTTGCCGGTTGAGGCCTTATTTGCACATTTGAGTGTTTAGTTGGAATTTCTCGTGTGAATTCGTATTCCCTCAATGTTATATGATGTCTAATATCTTTATGAATGAGTTATGAAGTTTATGCATGAATTTGGATTGGATTTGGAGTGTTTAAGCAAGCCTTGGTGTTGTTTTTGGCCGAAATTGCACGAAATCAAGTTTTAGGGCGTTTGGGTGAAATCAACGGCCATTGAAATTTTGTCCTTGGTTTCCAACGGCAGTTGAAATGGCTTTGAGCAGTAAGGTGCTACTGTAAAGAGTCAACAGCCTTTGGAAATAAAGGGGAAGAAACCAACGGCCGTTGGTTTAGTCCAGCCCCTCCGGTCGCTTTCTTTCGTCGTTTCTTCGCTTCCTTTGGCTTTTATGCACCTTTCCCACCCCCAATATGACTCCTAAGTTGTTCTAACATGATTATATGAGTGTTAACTTGAATGTATATGAGTTTGGTATGATTATTAATACGAATATTCGAGATATGGTTCATTATGCGTTTTATGATACGTTTATGCACTTCATATGCATCCATTGCATTCATGAGCATTTTAGAGCATCTAACTGGTTCATAATTGAGTCTAAGTCCCGGGTTTGTATTTCTTTGTCTCAGCTCCACCTCCGGAAGTTAAGGAACCCGAGGTCTAGGCAGTCTTTGCTCCTTCCGATCCGTTCCATTCTCTCTTTTGCTTCAAGATGAGGGTTGGAATTTGTATAGTTGAAACCTTATGGCCTTACGTGAATTGAATTTGAATCCCGCATGCATTATATTGCTATTATGTATAAATATGAGTGTTTATGGTATAAGTATGATTTTGTGAACACCTTTGGGTTTTATGAAAATGGTATAAGTATGAGCGTATATGAGCTTTGTTTTGAATCTTTTGTAAGTTTCCTTTTGAATCTAGCGAGTATGCGCTGAAAGATGGGAATTGGTATGGTTTTATGATTTTGGGCCCTCGGATTGTGGGTAAGGGAGACCCGGGATGACCATCGGGGTCGCCGGTTATGACCACCCCTGTGCACTTTCCATTTGAGATATACGTGCGGTTGTAAGACGTATAGTCTTGAGCCCTCGGTGAATAACCGGGGAAGGCACATTGTGGGTTAGCTACCCCGTGTATATATGAATCTATATGGGTGGAAAGGGTTTGACTCCCGATCACCAAGAAGTTGAGCATGGTTTGAATTTATGATTTATGCGTTTATGATTTGAATCTATGAAATTGGGGATTCCCGTTCACCGAGATTTTGTATCTTTTGTATATGGTGGTTGTGAAACGAGTTGGGATTCCTTTATGTACATATGTATTCCTTTTGAAAATGGATTTGATTGCAAAACCCCGACTCGGTTCATGATCGGCCTCATTTTGAATCTATGCTATGCTTTATATATGTATTTATTCGTGGGTGTGCGTTTAGCCCCTTCACTCAGTCAAGTGGGTAGACTGACCCCTTTCCCTTTACTCTTTAGTTGTAGGTTTTCTCGAGCTAGGCGGGGAAGTGCGTCGAGTCATGTTGTACTTCTAATTTAGGTCGAGTTGCATACACATGTTCTATTTTGGATACTTTTGCTACTCTTTTTATTTTTGGCATGTATATGAATTCAAATATGTATATGTTGGAGAATCTTGAATACTTGATGTAATTTTTGGGCTTGTAGCCATTTGTATATGCTAGTTCCTTTTTTGTTTGGATCATGTGTTGCTTCCGCATGTTTGTGTTGTTTGTTTTGCGCACTCTGTACTGGTTTAGCCCCGCTTAGACTTGGGCTCATGTATGGACGTCCATTTCATATGTGAGTTTGGGTTTAGGTGTGGGGATGTGGATGGCCCACGCTCGGGCATCACATCAACTCACTCAACAACATCCGCTGCAACACTAGGAAGTACAAAAGGGTGTAAAACAGAGTGCATTTTCAGTTTCTCTGATTATTTTAGTATAAAGAGCTGATAGCGGATCGAGCCGTACACGTTAGAGGTTCGATCTTT
>JBBMKE010419361.1:0-11028 GCA_037834125.1 Lippia alba | reverse complement strand
TATATATATATATATAAAATTTAGAACCCTTGAGGCTATCCACGTGTATGCCGATGTGGATAGCTTTAGTAATTTTTGAAATTATTCCTTTTTTTAAGATAATTATTTATAAAATATGATGAAAATAGTACAATAAAGTTATTTCACTTTTAAATTTAATAGAGAAAATATCATTTTTGGTCCCACAGATTAATCCATTTTTACTTTTGATCCCATTAATTACAGGATTCTCACTTTTGGTCCCGTACATTTTTAAAAATCTCAAAATTGGTCCCCCGTTAACCATTCCGTCATTTGACTAATGATTGACCCACATGTTTGTTTAAACGGGGGACCAATTTTGAGGTTTTTTGAAATGCATGGGACCAAAAGTAAAAATGAGTTAATCTGTGGGGCCAAAAATAAGATTTTTCCCATGGTTTTAAATGGATACGTGAGTCAACCGTTAGTCAAATGACGGAATAGTTGACTGGGGTACCAATTTTGAGATTTTTTGAAATGTATGGGGCCAAAAATGAGAATCTTGTAATCAATTAGATCAAAAGTAAAAATGGGTTAATCTGTGGGACCACAAATGAGATTTTTCCAATTTAATATTTATATTTTTGAACATTTCACTTAATTCTCATAATTTATTACTCACACATATTTTAATTAAAAACTCAACTACAAAAGCAAATTTGTTTTACAAAATAGGCAAATAAGTTATCTTGAGAAATTCTCACGAAAATTTGTTACTAACAACTATTTGAATTGAAAACTCAAGTAGAAAAGAAAATTTTCAAATTGCAAGTTTATCTAAATAATTTTTTTATCTTTTAACTTGAATTCAAAATTCAAGTTTATCTTATTGTTCAATATTTACGTGTTTTTAGTGTAACAGATTTGTCTATCAAAATTTATGTTTATCTAAATCTTTAATATTTAATATCTAAACATTGAATTCAATATTTCTTCTTTAAATTTTTTAGTTAGTGCGTCTATATATATATATATATATATATGACATTCACTCATTTTCAATTAAGAAAAAATAAGCGCCTCAAAAAAAAAATTCATAGCGTTATGTTCTAATTATTTTCCTTTCCAAGATTTTACTATGCAAATGATGATTTATTGGCTAAATTCTATGGGGGCAATCTTCTTTTCAAATTTAAGGACAAGATGATATTTTATGTGGCATCAAGGTGATATACGTTGTGGCATTAAGAATCTCTGCAGCATCACAATATCCGTTAAAGAATTCACAGGTAAACATTAAATATTATGTTTTAAATATTTGAATACATGTAGGGATAGTTTCATCCTATTTTTCAATATAATTAATATTGGGAAATCTCCGAACATAGTTTTTTGGGCGGATGAAATAAACAATTTTCCCAATATATTCACATATATGTTTGTTTGTTCTACTTTGACATACGCTATTAAAGATATTCACATATATTTTTTCTTTGCTAGATGTCTGATATAATTGCCAATTTTAGATATTCTTTTCTAATTCTTTATTCCTCAATAATTATTTTTTATATTATTATATGATGATGCAATCAGGTATTTTGATATAAACTTTCTTTTGAATGGATATGTTTATAGTTAAGAAATTTTTATTGATTTACAATTTAATATTATCTAAAAATACATATAACTTAAATTTTTATTTATTTTACTATCAATAATTGTATCCCGTGCCTGTGGCACGGGTTTAGAACTAGTTGTTTTAATAGAGTCCAACTTGGAGTCCAATATTCTTTTCGTGAACTGACAGGGAATGATCAAGTCTCACTGGCATTAATAGAAGATTGATCGGCTACTGCTAGATATATATATCTAGGAAAATATCTATAAATTAGGGTTTGTTTTGCCCAATACCTACAATTCTTGATGACGACAGCCATGGCAGACTGGGAACGTGATCACCATGATCTCCTAATTCTGATCCTTAAGAAGATAAACCTCGTAGAAGATTTCGAAGCTTTTGGGATGGTCTGCAGATCCTGGCATACGGCTGCCGCTGCCGCCGATAAAGAGCATCCACTCCGCCCACAAACCCCATGGCTGATGCTCCCGGCGGAAAAGAACGAAGCCGAGCAACAAATTTTCAGCCTTTCGAAACAAGACATGTTAACGATGAATCTGCACATCCCTGAGATGTCTAATAAAAAGTGCATCGGATTAAACTACCGATGGATCCTGACAATATCCTGGGAGGGCGGAGGCATGAATCTGGTCCATCCATTTTCTCAAGCTCAGATTCAGCTTCCTCATCCGGAAACCATCATGTAATAGATCATGGAGTACTCCGATGATTGTCCGTCTTCTTACCCCTGGCCGAACAAAGCGGCATTGTCGGCAAACCCATCAGAATCGCTGTCGGATTTCGCGTTGATGATTTCATGGAGCTGGAAGCGCATGATTTCATGCCGCTGGAAGTGTATTCTGGGATATTGGAGACCAGGGGACAAGAAGTGGACTTTCTGTGCAAAAACAGGGTTGTTCAATGATCTTATTTATCACCAAGATGGGTTTTACGTCATGGGTTCTCATGGAGTAGTCCGGAGCTACAAAGTTTTTGCCCCTCACCAAGACCCATTGGGTCTCTACGAGGCCAGGCTCGATTTGCAATTAAGCGCCTGCCAATTTTCGTATGTCGTGGCCGGATCAGCACCAGGTAGGGTGTTTGTGGTCGTTCGTGATGAAATTGAATTTGATAACGAATCAACTGATGCGAGGGACGACCACGGATATATTTGGATTGTAAAGCGTTGGGTGACGCGGTTTCAAGTGCATGAATTGGATTTGATCAATGAACGAAGTAGTGAGATTAAGAGCTTGGGTGATAGAGCTATTTTCGTTGGGCTCAACACTTCGGTAGCATTAGAGAATGCCTCTAAATATCCTGGAGTTAAGCCTAATCATATATACTTCACAAACGATTTAATGTATCGATGGGAAAATGACATGGGTTGTTACAATCTCGAAGATGGGCAAACCACACATTTTAGGGTTGACGAATCATTAGGTCGGATTAATCCTCCCTTCTGGTTCATACCCTCTTTGTGAGTTATTGATAAGTGTTCTTAGTTTGTGAATTCGAATAGATTTTCATTAATATGTCTTTTCTTGGTTTATGATTTTAAACAAATTGTCATTTTATTGAGGTGTTGGTGAATATATAGTATATTTGCTATATATATAGTTTGTATGGATTTGTATGTGTATTTAGGTATGACGACCCAAAACCTTTTTAGCTCAAATTATACATATAATTGAATTAGAGAAAATAAACGAAGCAGACTCCCCCCTTTAATTTAAAATCGAAAACGAGTCCATAAAATACTTTATGAGTTTTGTCAAGCTCGGTCATCGATTCTTTATAAAATACTAAAACAAGCTCGGTCCTGGATTCTTTCATCGTGAAATACTGAAACTAGTTTTGGTGATCTGAAATGGGTTTTAGTAGTCAATTGAAAATTAGGTGGTGAAATAACAATGAAAATTTGTTTGTGGAAGCTAACATGGCATGGCATGGCATTGCCATCAGATCGTCGTACACGTGGCGGCAAGACCGCATGACATGTCGTCCAGCTTTTAGGGCACATGGCTCGTCAGGTTCCTTTGTGATCGATTAATTCAACCCTTGGTGAACATTGACTCAACCGCCTCACACCACTCAACTTGAGGTGAACAGATCGACTAGCCACTATCTTGACCACCAGGATCAGGGTAACTCAGCGGACGAGCCGCCTCGATCATCTTTGGTTCGACCAAGCACCAAACTCGATCACTCTTACCCAGGCTCACCCCACAATGGTCGACCCTCCAGTGGGGACCAAAACTCTTATGGAGCAATCTCTGATATTGTACACGTGACAGTCTTTTCTATCTACTTTACTAGATCATTTAATGCACTGTTAGTGTGTGGAAAGGAGTCACGCATAGATTCTAATTGTATAAATAACAACAATATTTATAACATTTGGTGAGCAATTACTGTTCTTTCGATTGCTAATGTTTTTCTCTTACATTGAGCAAATACCTAAATTGAGTATCAGAGTGCTAAACTTGGGCAACCCTCACTCCCCAATTTAGCCTTGAGCTCACATGTATTCTTTTTTATTTAATTTGCCTACAATTTAGAGTTTCCATATAATACAAGTTCAAGGAATCGAGTGCAGATCTTGAGCCACATAAACAAATCAGATTTGAGCAGAGTCAGAAGCTAATCAACTATCCATGAAAGGTGAAGATATTGAAAATTCGTTGGTGAATAACAATGAAAATTCGTTCGTGGAAGCGATCCATGAAAAAAGAGGTGAAGACAAAATTAGACTTAAGACTTGGTTGATGGTTCAATCGAAGGTACGCCAGTGTAGTGAATTCAGCGACATATTTTAACAAAGGGATAATACATTCACCTACCCAGAGGTTTGCCCTAATAATAATCTGGTCCCTATTCTTTTCGATTTTACCATTTAGTCCCCCAAGTTTGATTCCGTTGGAAGTCCATTTTTACCGTTAGGGTTCCGTTAGCCTTTAGGTCTGTCATTCCAAAATTACTACTGAATATTTTATTATTATTTATAAAATGATTAAAATGCCTAGGGACTATTCTATTAGTTTCATAAAGTATGAATATCTTTTTGTTATGAAATCTAAACTTGAAGGACCTAAATGTAACAATATTAAATAACATAATATAACCATTTATAGTCGTTTATTTTCCGTCAGGGATCTCATGACAAACTTGTAATGTAGAGACTAAATGATAAAATCAAAAGAATTAGGAATCGGATTGTTATTAGGGCAAACCTCAGGTAGGTGGATGTAATTATCCCTTTTAACAAATAACTAAGGGATCAGGTTTTCTTGTGGCAAAAGGTTGAATCCCCAACCCCAAGGGCCCTCCACATCCCGGCCCGACGAAGCAAGTGGGATCGGAGGAGGTAATCAAGTACTCAACGGCCCGTTAAGGGGGAGGTGTGCTCCTCACTAGGTCTCTCCTTCTCTTTCATTTTAGGATAGGATCGTCGTTGGTCCTTCGGTCATACTAAGCATAACAGCTAAACCGGTATAGAAGAAATTTCCCAACCCGGCCTATTTGACGCTCTGGCCGCATCAAAACCCAAATTGGACTTAAGAATAAAGCTTCTGGGATCAGGTTTTCTACATGTACTGTTGTTGGATTGGAGTGTAATATTCTGATCTATATATCTTTATCCAAGTACTCATGGAATTAAATGATTTATATATTATTATTATTATTATTATTATTATTATTATTATTATTATTATTATTCTTATACTCTCTTATTTTTATTTTTTTTAACACCAACATACCCAAATGAGATTCGAACTTGGGGCATAATTCTAGAGAATGAATCCGTTAACCGCTTGAATCAACCCCTAGGGACATAATTCTAGAGAATGAATTCATTAACCGATTGAATCAACCCTAGGCTCATACTCTCACAGACTTTTTTTTTTTTGAATACACACACTCAAATGGTTAGAGAAGTTTGAACTTCATACTCTCACAAATTTGTTTTACATTAATTAATCATTCTTTTGTGCGTTAATTTAAATGTCAATAGCTCTACTCTAGATCACCTAATGCGTTGATTATCTTGAACTCCCCCGCATTCAGATCGCGAACTCACAAACTCAGTGCCGATGCGCCGATTTAAGGAGTATTAGTATTGTTAGTGCGCGCATTAGGGAAAAGATTATGGTATTTTGTTGGATTCTTGAGAAGATCTTTTAATGCCCCGATTAATTTGAAGGATTGCACAGTTTTGTGGTTATCTCTTACGTATAAAACTATAAGATAAAATCTCATAAGGCAATAAATCACTCATTAAATCATTCAAATTTGTTACCAAATGACTTATTTATTTTATTTCAATAATTAACTTATATTAATATAATAAACAAATCATTAAAGTCCTAATTTCTAAATCAAATAGAATTTATTTTACCGTGTGTGTGGATAATTGAATATTTATTTCTATTTCGTCTCAATATTTTTAACTCCATAAATCTCTTTTGTAAGACTATTTTAAAAAAAAAATTATTCAGGACACATTTATTGAATAGAAATAAATGAATATATTATAAATAAAATTATTTTAAATTATTTTTAACTACACGCTTTAAGGCGCTCTCGCACTCAAATTTTTTTTAATTTGCACGCATTTACGCACCCGCATTCGCACTCGAATCCGCACTCGCTTTATGTGATCTAGGCTCTACTTCAAAAGGAAAAAAAAAAAAAAAGATATTTACATCTGACTACCCTTCTATTTGGGGTAATTACACGTAGTCCATCTGTTTCAAGAAATTACAATATAGTCCCTGTTGTTTATGTTCCGTTAATTCAGTTTGGGTAATTACAACGAAGTCCATCTGTTTCAAGGAATTACAATATAGTCCCTATAATTTATGTTCCGTTTGTAGTTCCTCATTCCGTTAGGGTTCCGTTAATATTTTGGGCCGTGATTACGAAAATACCCTTTACTATTTAATAGTCAGGGATGTTTTTGAAATAGTCATTAGTCAATTGCATTAATTATTTATTTTTATTTTATTTTTAAATGTGAACAACGGAAATCATCAGGGACATTAAAGTATTTTTGCACTTTCCGGGATGTTTTTGTAATAGTCGTTGGTCAATTGCATTATTTATTTATTTTTATTTTATTTTTAAATGAGAACAACGGAAATCATCAGGGACATTAAAGTATTTTTGCATTTTTCGTTAAGGACCTCATATAAAAATGTTATTAAGGGGACTATTTTGTAATTTTCGAAAACAGGTGGACTATCTTGTAATTACCCAAATAACAGGGTAGCCAGATGTAAGGGGTCACAAACTAAAATGTTATTATAGGGATTATATTGTAATTCCTTAAAACAGATGGACTGCGTTGTAATTACCCCAAATAGCAGGGTAGTCAGATGTAAATATCCCAAAAAAAAAGAAAGAAAAAGATCTTAACTAATTCCACGTATATATGTTTATTCCTAGCTCCGTGGTATCTTTAAATTAATGCTATTGGGATCTTTAAATTACTTTTTTTTTTTTTGCATCGGGATCTTTAAATTACTAAATTGCCTTAATTAGCTATTATTGTAATGTTGTAAATTATAATGTTACAAAATTATTAATTTATGGCATTAATCAGGCCTTATATTATACGGGGAACTTCCGAAGATGTATATCTCATTATCGCATCCAAATAGGTAATATATACTTTATGTTGGCTCAAGTCAATATAATATTGTGCGAGGAAAATATTATTTTCGAGGTTTATTAATTTGTCGAATATTAATCATGGATCACTTAAAGTGTTTTTTTAGGATAATTATTTAAGTTCGAACTTCTTTTACCATTTTGAGAGTTGTTAAAAAAAAAAAAACTGTTAGAATATTTTTTTTGTTGAATATTAATTTAAGATGTGTTCATACAAAAGAAATCTGAAATTCCTGAAGCCATAAATCTCTTCGAATTCTCAAACTCAAACGTGCCTTAATCAATCATATTTACCTTTTAAAACGTGAAAGTCGATTTATTAAGACAAATATTCCCAGTTTCCCACTGCTAAATGCTAATTGAAATTCAAAAGGTGACATAATTGTGTTGACCCTAGAATTAATGTCCCATCTTATAAGAACATGGCCTTTCACTAGTAACTAGACTTTCAAGTGAGAAAAGTTAAATCAATCTATTACTAAACTTCTATGATGCATGAAACACTGGTATGTCGGTATGGGATATGGACGACATAACACAAATATGATGATATATTTATGTTTTTTTTTTAATTATATGAGTGGTTTTTTATATTGTATCTCACAAAATTGAACATACAATGATTGAGTTTTTTTAAAATATACCTTTATGTATGTATATAATACATCAGATTAGATTTTACCCCGGCCATCTATATATCAAAACTAGCAAAATTCAAAATATGAACTTACAAAAATTTTCCTAAAAAGGATAAACTTACAAACTATTAGAATTCCAATTTTCAAATAACTCTCCATGAAGTTCACTTCATAAAAGCAACCTTTTTTTTTTTTGTTTCAAAATTAAACCCACGTTTGACTTTCATATAAGAAATTCCTTTTTTCTTTTTCAACGTAGTTCATGTAACATGCCAATCGTAGTTGGCTTGGTTCAAAATTCATGCTTGATTTTCAAATAAGATATTTTCCTTTTCTTTTCCAACGTACCACATATAACAAGTCAACAACTGTTTACTTGGTTACAGGTTATTTTTCCAAAGTAATAATTCTTAATTTGAATATCTCTAACCACTTTAAGAGTATATATATGTATCAAAAAAAAAGTTGTAGTTCATGTAACATTCCAAAAATATAACATAATTAAATTTGATATATAACATATCTCATAACATATAATTTAAATAGACTTCCTTTTAATTTTGCGATCCACAAAGAAACATTGTCAAAATACAACTAAAAAGCATTGTCAATTTGGCATTGAGTTCACGTGTGTTCTTTTTTATCTGCCTAGAACTTGGAATTTCCACATAATACAAGTTCAAGTGATCGAGCTGAGATCTTGATCCACATCAACTAATCAGATTCCAGCACAATCAGAACCTGTCCATGAAACGGAGGCGAAGATATTGAAAATTCTTTGGTGAATAACAATGAAATGGTGTTCGTAAAAGTGATCCATGAAAAGAGAGGTGAAGATGAAATTAGGCTTAAGACTTGATGGTTCAATCAAAGTTACGAACATTGTAGTGAATTCAGCGACATATTTTAACAAACTAAATTAGGTTTTCTACATGTACTGTTGGATTGAAGTGTGATTTTCTAAACTATATATCTTAATCCAAGTACTCATGGAATTAAATGACTCATATATTATTATTATTATTCTCATACTCTTTCGAACTTGTTTCGCATTAATTAATCAATTTCTTAGAGCGGGTTAATTTAACTATCAATAGTTTTACTTCAAAAATAGAAAAAGAAAGAAAAAAGATACTAATTCCATGTATATATGTTTATTCCTAGCTGTTTGGTATATTTAAATTAATACTATTGGGATCTCTAAATTACTCAATTGTCTTAATTATAGTTATTATCGTGATGTTCCAAAATTATCATTTATGGCATTCACGTGGCCTTACATTAGACAAGGGGACTTCCAAAGATGAATTATCACACCGAAATAGGTATCATTTTCTGTTGGCTCAAGTAGAGGAAAATATTATTTTGAGGTTGGTTAGTATTTAAGAGGTACGAATTTCTCTAATCATCGGGGGATTAAAAAAAATCTATAAGACATTAATTTAAGATTAATTTGTTTATCATTTCAAAAAATAAAAAATTAAGATGTGTTTATACAAAAACAAATTTGGAATCGCAAAACCCATAAATCTCTTCGAATTGTGCTTTCAAACTCAAAGCAGATTCCATCATCAACAATGAAGAATGAGATGTTAAACTACTCCACACTTTGCAATATAATTCTAGGACTTGACTTCAACTCGAACGTGCCTTAATCAATCATATTTACCTTTTAAAATGTGAAAGTTGATTTATTAAGACAAATATTCCGGCTGCTAAATGCTAATTGAAATTCAAAAGGTGACATAGTTGTGTTGAGCCTAGAATGTCCCATCTTATTAATTATAAGAATTATTAAGAACATGCCTTTCACTAGTTAACTAGACTTTCAAGAGAGAAAAATTAAATCAATCTATTACTAAACTTATATGATGCATGAAATACCGGTATGTCGTTATGGGATGCGGACGTCATAACAATCCTATACTGACATAACACAAACATGATATATATTCATATTTATTATACGAGTGGTTTTTAATACTGTGTCGGACAAAATTGAACGTACAATAATTAACTTTTTTTAAAAATATACCTTCATGTATGTATATAATACACCGAATTAGATTTTATCACATTTGCATATCAAAACTAGCAAAATCCAAAATACGAAATTACAAAAATTTTCCTAAAGGATAAACTTACAAACTATTAGAATTCCAATTTCCAAATATCGATGAAGTTCACTTCATAAAAGCAACCTTTGTTTTGGTTCAAAAGTAAACCCACGCTTGACTATCATATAAGAAGTTTCCTTTTTCTTTTTCAACGTAGTTCATGTAACATGCCAATATAATGGTAGTTGGCTTGGTTCAAAATCCATGCTTGATTCTCAAATAAGAAGTTTTCTTTTTCTTTTCGAACATGTATAGCACATCTAACATGTCAACAGTTGTTTAAGGGTTATTTTTTTAAAGTAATAATTCTCAATTTGAATATCCCTGTTCACTTTAAGAGTATATGTATGTATTAAAAAAGATTGTAGTTCACGTAACATTCCAAAAATATAACATAATTAAATTTGATCACAGATCTCATAACATATAATTTAAATAGACTTCCTTTTAATTTTGAGATCCACTAAAAAGCATTGTCAAAATTGAGTTATATCAAAAATAATAATAATAATTGAGTTGTTTGCTTTAGGGAGCGGTACACACATGCCAGGTTTTAATAACGCTTTTTTATGTAGTGGTCCAATAATTAATATCTTTTTTCATCCATGAGCCGCCCCCACCTAATAATTAATATATTCAATAATAATAGAAGGAGAATTATCTTTTCGGCTGAGGCCCATAAGAATTGAAAATTCCAAGTCTGCCATTGTAATTTGACCTATTAGTTAAATTAGGCACATCTTTTGTTACTTCATTTTAATGTCAATTTCAATTATTTTGACGGTAATGTCTAGCCGATCGGTACTATACTAATATAACTAAATGTACAATATTCGAATCTTAAAAAACACAACGAATTAAGTTCAAATAAATGAAATGAACTATGGAACTAAAACATCTCAATTATTTCCAATATGTCTAAGGATCTTGTTACAAAAAAAAACTATTAAATTATAAATTTTTTCGTAAGATTAAATTTTATTTTTGTTCTGTAATAAGGCACACCTATGTTAAACATCTC
>JBBMKE010419313.1:0-11031 GCA_037834125.1 Lippia alba | reverse complement strand
ACCTGTGCTTCAGTCAGATATTAACTCTGGAAACTTTGATGGCATACCCAGGGAATTGAGACCCTTAAATAAAATTTGTAGCCATTAGGAAATTTTGTTTTAAACAGTTGGATGTTATGCTAATTTAATCAAAGGTGTCGTGTTCAAATATTTAGAAATGTAACCTTCATTGGTACGAACAATTTTATATCCAAGTGGTTTGATTCAATTTGAGTTCAAATAAATAAGTTATAGAAATAAAAAAAGAAAAATATACAACGTCAACCCCTGCCCCCAAACCCCAACACACGCACAATCATTTCACTCTGGAAGTCCAGCAGGATATCCGCATGTTGCCGCTGCCGTATTAACAGAAAATATAGTGATAAAGTGATATGGCAAGGCACAAGAGACGGAAAATTCTCGTGTAAATCTGCCTATGATTTGCAGCGAGATACGGAGAACGGACAAACGGATTGGGGTTGGATCTGGAAAATGAGTCTTCCAAACAAGTTGAAAGCTTTCACTTGGCTGATACAACATGGCAGTCTTATGGCAAATGCATTAAGATATGATAGGCAAATGAGTAATTCGGCCTAATGCATGAGATGTGATCATGTTAGAGAAGACGTAGAGCATGTTTTAAGGGGCTGCATACATGCCAGGAAGGTTTGGGATAGAATAGTGCATGAGCTAGACGGGACGAAATTCTACAGCATTCCCGAAGAGGATTGGATCAGAGCAAATATCAAGGCTAGATTAAGAGTTAAACCAGAGATTGGCTGTTCTTGGGGCAGCATTTTTATGGCAGCATGCTGGTGCATTTGGAAAGCCCGTAACCGAGAGATTTTCCAAGCTACAAAAGAAAATCCACCTGAAACGGTGAGGAAGGCAATCATGTTGGCTAGCAACATCGATGAGCTGCTGTTAAAGCAAGGGAAACGTAAGGTCCCTAAGCCGAAAATTCAGTGGAGCAAACCACCATTGGGTTGGGTAAAATTGAATACAGACGGAAGCGTGATCAAAGATAAAAACTGGGCTTCGACTGGAGGTCTAATTAGAGATGAGGAGGGGCGGTTGATAAGTGGTTTTTCCATGAAGTTAGGAGGGATTCCGATCATGCTCGCGGAACTTCTTGGGCTTCGGGAAGGACTCAGGCTTGCGTGGGAATTCCGTTTCCGACGGATTGTGGTGGAATGTGATTCTGAAGAAGTGGTTAATCTTGTCAAGTGAGGAGATGTGGATTGACACCCTTATGGAGGAATAATTAAGGACTGCCGAGAGTTGATGAGAATGCCCTGGGAGGCATCTTTACAGCATGTGTACAGAGACAGAAATGAGAAAGCTGATGCTATTGCTAAACTGGGTCACCATCTTAAAGAGAAGTTGATGATTTGGAAAGAAGAGCCACGAGAGTTGGCTGACATAAATGGCTAGTCTGCCTTTGTCTCTTTTTCGACAAAAAAAAAAAAAAAAAAAACTAAAATTTTAATTTCCAAATCTTTTTTATTTTTTTAAATTTTAATTCTTAAGCGGCCTTTAATTCCTTCTCTGGTTCTTGCACTTAAATTTTATTGTCTTTAAGCTAAATGCGCCCACGAAGTGTAGTATTTTTATGTGCATAATGTGTTTTAGTGATGAAGTGTTAATGCGGAATTAACGTACAGTTTTATATAGTGATGAAGTGGTAACACGGAACTAAGCGTACAGTTTATAGAGTGATGAAGTGGTAATGTGAAATTGAATGTACAGTTTATGAAGTGAAAAAAATGGTAACACAGAACTAAACATATAGTTTATGGAGTGATGAAGTGGTAATCTTGAACTAAACGTACAATTTATAGGGTAATGAAGTGGCCGGTAACGCATAACTGAATGTACAATTTATGGAGTGATGAAGTGGTAATGCTGAACTAAACGTACATTTTATGGAGTGAAAAAATAATAACGTGGAACTAAACATACAGTTTATAGTGTGAAAAAAATATTAATGCGGAAATAAACGTATAGTTTATTTTTAGAATAATTTCATATGAATCTTGCTAAATATTTTCTAGTGTGTCAATTAAATATTTTCTATTTTTTCGCAAATCTTTGCTGAGATCCTATACGTACTATAGAAGTTATAGACTTTCTTGTTTCTCCATTTGAAATAAGGAGGTTACATCTTTTTCTTTAAATTAGTTTAATAATGCTATCACCAATACCATGTTTATGTGTACCAAAATGCATGGGCTGTTGCCGAGTTTGGGAGGTTTATTATTGGAGTCCAATACGAGTTCCAACAATACGAGAAATGTAGGTATATTGATGTTGAAAACTTGAGCTTTTCGGCTGGTTATTCTTCGAGATTAACGATGCCGTCTACCCAATCATTCCACTTCGTATTGAGATTGTGAGGGACTCACACGTATGTTTTTCACTCATATCATTTATATATTAAATATAAATAAGAATAAAACTAATTGTACCAATTTTATTAAATTGTACAGCTCATTTGGTTATTTCTTTCAGCGTCTTGATGTCGAAGAATTGGTATAATGTCTCTTTCTCTTTATGATCTTAGCACGAATTTTACAACTTACTTTGATCAATGATCTATTTGTTTTGAGGGTGTGTTTTATTGGCTATTATATACCAATTTTGTTGGCGCCTTTTGAGCTTCTCGGTTGGTTATGATTCGAAATTGACGATGTCGTCTAGCCAATCGTTCCACTTTGGCTTGAGATCGCTAGGGACTTGCAGATTTGTTTTTAAGTATAATGTTATTTATATGTTAGTATAATGAAAAAAAACTAATTGCACTCATTTGCAAATTGTACAGCTGATTGGTTCTTTTTTTCAGCGCCTTGAGCTCCAAGGATTAGTGTAGTTTCTGTTTCACTTTACAGCATTTATAATCTTAGCACAGATTTTACAACTTCTCTAAATGATCTATTTGTTTTGTGCCTGCGTATTTTGTTGGCTAGGATATATCAAGGATATTCACTCGTTTCTTTCCTGATCCTCCTAAGAAAAAAGATAAGGAAGTTGGAGGTAACTTGCAGGAAGTTGGAGGGACAAGTTACCTCGACATTGGGTTTGAAATACACGGAAGGTACTCTTATCTACTAACTTACAAATTCATATGATACAAAGTTTATTATTGTGACTAAGACCCTTTTAGTTCTGTCCCTAAAGGATTGAAAAATCATCTAATGTTCGTCACGGTGCTGATTGGAAAATGACTGCATCTTGGCAAGCCAATGAAAATGTGCTTATTAAAGTAATATTACAAACCCTTCTTAAGGTATTTGCCAAAACATATTCTTAACATGTTTCATGTTCTTTTTTCAGGCGAAGGCGGACCTCGTGAGTTCATCATTTGTCGTAGCTTTGAAATGGTTGTCCAAACCTTCTCTCGCACTTAGCATGTCAGGTATATACGTGTTGTAATTTCCTAAATGCACAACATATGCATTTTTTTTTTCAAAATTCAACAAATTCAAACTAACAATAATAAAAGTACCTTTCATATTTCGTGGAAATTAAAACATAATGTTTATTTGCAGCGATTAGATATTCCACTACGACTGAGAGTGTGTTTGGTTTTGGTGTATGTCTCGGCAATATTGGAGAACGGAGGTTTGAATGCATTCCCCTATATCGTAATCATGTTTTTGAAAGCTCATGGTATGCAATATTTAATCAACCAAATTTTTATTTTTTCAGTTTGACATATATCATTTTGTCACTTTGCATTTACTGAAGCCATTTGTGATAAATTGTTATTGTCCGAAATTCATTTTTCCAGTCTCACATATATCCTACTTAATTCTTTCACAGTTTGACATTATTCATTTTCACTTTACACTTCCTAAAGTCATTTATGACAAATTACTATTGTCCGAAATTTATTTTTCAATTTGTCATATATCCTACTTCATTTTTCTAGTTAGACATTTATCCTACTTTATTTTTTCAATTTGACATATATTCTTTTTCAGTTTGACATATATCATACTTCATTTTTTCAGTTTGACATATATCTTACTTCATATATTTTCAATTTGACATATATTCTTTTTCAATTTGATATATATCATACTTCATTTTTCATCTTGACATATATCCTAAAAGTAAATTGTTTGCAACCTTTAGCAAAACTCAGAAATTAGGACAATTAACACTTTAAGGACAGGATCATCTGTGTCATTCTAATTCCATTATCACATTTATCAACATTTGTATTGTTTAACAAATCCAGGAAAACGGTACATGCAGGAATAATGGTGCTTTAAGCATACTCCCTTGCAACTAATGGCTACCGACTCCATAAATAAAAAGTTTTTAAGTGTTGGAAAGTCTTTTTCTATTTCTTAAGTGATCATGGAAGTCCCAATTTGTTGGGTATTGACGAGGAAATGGTTGGTTGGGCTAGATCTTGGTTCAAAAGTTGTCATCCACATATATGACTACGAATGTTGCAAATTCAATGCAAGTTATTATAAATTCATCATGTAAAACATATTTGATATGATGTACGATACGATAAAATTGTTCTAGCCAGGTAATTTCTTTTGTCTCGTTTTGCTTTGTGTTTCCCAATTTGTTGGGTATTGACGAGAAAATGGTTGATTGGGCTAGATCTTGGTTCAAAAGTTGTCATTCACATATATGACTACGAATGTTGCAAATTGCAATGCAAGTTATTATAAATTCATTATGTAAAATATATTTGATATGATGTACGATACGATAAAATTGTTCTAGCCAGTTAATTTCTTTTGTCTCGTTTTACTTTGTGTTTCTTTTCTTGAGCTATCATAGAAGCTCTATAATCTCTATTCCAATGGTTAAACTTCTTTTTTTTTCCCGCACACACCCCAAGTGGTCACAGGGATTCGAACATGGGTCTTTGCATTCAGGAAAGAGCCCTCAAACCACTTGGTCAACCCTTGTTGGCTATTCCAATGGTCAAACTTGAATGGTGTTGGAAATAACATTATTTTCATGTATCATTATTATTTATATATGGCTTAAGAAATGTTTCAATGAGAATTGAGAAGTGTTCTGGTCCTTGTTTTTATATTGATCTTCACGTAATGAAACTTGACAAAATTGAAAAAGAAGAGACTTAGAATGGTTTCTTCGGCAAATTAGTGTCGGAATGCTAGCAATTATCAAGGACAGAAGTGTGACTACTGTGCTCTGTAGTTAACGGAGGCAGTACCACTTGGAAACCTTCTCTCCCACCCATTTGTTATATGTGAATAATGTGTTTTAGTGGACATGACATGAACATTTTTGGCCAAATCAGTTAAAAACCCAACATTGATTACCATATTCATTATTTTCTTTCGAAATTGAAATGTTTGGTTCCTACGTAATTCTATAGTTTGTGTCTCAATAATTTCATGCTAATTTAGAACGATTTTATTATTTTAGAAGGCGTTTGGTACCCTCATAGATGTGATTTTATTTAATATTGTTTAGGCTTATTGATAAAATTAGTTGAGTATAGCAAGACTTAATTTTATGTTTGGTATTCCAAAGTAAGAGTAAGTGTTGGTTAATATTGCGTTTGGTTTATAAACACAAAAGTAGTATAAGCTATTGAATTTTCTAAATTATCCTTCTTAATTTATTGAATTTCCCAAATTACCCTTGTAGCACCCGAATCGGCGGGCACCACATCCCCCGCACCACGTGTCCAATTCACTATGAAATTAATTTTCATACATGAACCATACACTAAGCGAACGGGTGACAATAAAAAATAATCCTGGCTAGGCGAGAACTAACCCTGGAGCCAAATAAATGCTTGCATCTAGCAAAAGGAATAACGAATATATACATCACCAAAAGAGTTCCACAATCCATAATATACAATAACCCTCCAAAAGATACATATCAAGTCATAAATGCAAATACATTAACATGCCTATGCTAGACTCGAATTAAAGACTCGAGCAGACTCTAATTCCAGCCTAGCATGCCCTGCAAAATACGGAAGAATGGTAGGGGGTCAGCCTATGGAAGACTGAGTGAGGGGTTTAAATAATATTAGCACACATATCAAGCATGTCATAATTTCGTGTGAGATTTGAAATAAAGAAATAAAGTTCAAGAAATTCCTCGCTCGAAATTACAACTATCCAATTTAGATCATTAGTTAAAGATCCATAAAAAGAAGTGAGCCCGACGAGTGAGGGCTAGTCTCCATCCTTACACCAAGTCGTGTTTATTGTCCAATATCTCAATTAACTAAATGATCACACAAGTAGTTACAGTGCACATTCAATAATTAATTACAATCCATCATTCCTTCAGATAATGGCCGGTTTGCAAGACCGAACTATCTCATAACGATTGAGCAGTGGGTACATGAATCCCAAAGCCCGGAACTCCTTCATCCACCAAACCTCCTGGCAGAATCAGGGGTCATCCCAAAGTGGTGAGAGTGTGCAAGAGTTACCCATTGGCCGTTGCCTTCCCGGTTGGCTCAATACACAACTCTCGGGTCCAAACAGTGCAAAATAGATTTTCTCGCCAAAATTCAATAAAGAAGTACTAATCGTTCATAAATCAGTTGAAATCCATAAATTTAGAAAATGTATATATAGAAGTGCATTTTGGCCGAAAGATCACATAGGGGTTATAGGGTTTTATAAGTATATAACTAGAATTAAACCTCACCTGAAACGATCAAAAATCAAGGAAACAGCCTACAACGCGTGCTCCTCGGCACTAGGGAACTCTTCTGTGCAAAACGGACAACTAAGTGTAAGACTCGACTCATGAACCATATAAGACGAACGACAAATCGTGAAATAAATCATTATGCATGAAGAATTATGAAATGGCACAATCACTAATGAAACAATCATATTTTTCCACAAATTTTTAATTACAGGGGTCCATGGAATTAATCCGAAAAAACATAATTTTTACACACTAAAACATTGTTCACCCAGAGAGAAGTCCCGGCCGGGACTGATTTCTAGTGTAAAAGTGTCCCGGCTGCGACAAAAATGTCATAGCCAACCCTAGCGATGATCACGGCTGGGACGGTTTTTAGTGTAAAATGTGGCCCGGCCGGGACACCTGCTCAGGTGCCAAATTTGTGAGAGAATCCCGGCCAGGACAAGATTCAGTTCAAAATGAATCCCGGTCGGGATCCTCTGTTCGAAAATAGGGGATCAGTTTTGAAAGCCAAAAACCCTATGCAACACAACCATCTCCAAACTCAACATAACCCAAGTATAATCCATCAAAAACATCAAGGAACATGTATGCACACTTGAACACATCAATTCCCAACTAGAAACATCAATTCCATGCCTTGATCAATCAAATTCATCAATTGCAAATCATATGTCAACTTATGCATTAACTTCATACACTTCAACAAATATGCATAAAATTCAAGCTCCTAGTTCATATGTATACTCCAACACTCAAATCACAATTTAAACCATACAACTACCAACCCCAAGAGTCAAGCATGAATCAAATTTTGATCATAATCTCCAAGTATACCTCAATGAAAGAAATGAAGAAAAGAGATGATATGTGAAGCTTTTTAATGCTTCAATGATCCACAAAATCTTCAATTCTTGGCTTAATGATGCAAAAATCACTCTTGTTCTTCTTGGGAACGAGGGAACCGAGAGAGAGAGAGAGAGAGAGAGAGAGAGGTAGGGATGCAATTGTGTTTGTGTATTGTGTATGATAGTGTATGCATTCATGTATGAAATGAGAAATAAAACCCCAATTTACAAAATCGTCCCCCAAGTTTTAAGTTAAACATTTAAGTGCAAAAGGTTTTGAATTATATGCAAATGTGTCCAAGTCAAATCATGCACTCAAGTCCTCATTTTCATGAAAATGAACAATTAAGCCACTTATGAAATTAAATCACATTCATCTAATAATTCACGTTTTACCATTATAGATGCAAATACTCATAAGAAAATAAAATGCATAAATTATGAAGTTAATGAATTAAGCAATTCTAACTCTCAAAACTCACACGTGGCGCTCGTACCTGGATTGCCGGAAGTCGGGGCGTCACAACCCTTGTTTTATATTGAATTGATTGCTGAGATATTCTTTCCATTCACTAGTCTGTTTCTCATTGGCATCACTTTCTTGCGCGAAGAGAGTTCTTGCTCCCATGGTGACGTACTATATGTAATTACACAAACCTCCCATCATAGTTTCGAAATTACAAATGCCCCATTTGGTTGTGAAATGTGATCAAAGCTGACAGAGATTCTCAGGACACATGATAAATTGTTAGCATAGGCATGCTTAGTTTCGGGAAGTTCTTTAAAATCATAAGTTTTGTGTATTGACTCACAGAATCACATAATTTAAGAGACGGGCGCTCGTAATTATGTATTCCATCAAAAAGTTCTCATTTTCCATATCAGACATAAATATGTATATTAGTATACTGCAACAACCTTCTTTCTGATAATGATACCTACGATTACTTTGTCCACCCTTTCAACAATTGGTAATTACACGAACCTCCCCTTTTGTTTTCAAAATTACGCCTACTCCCTTTGTTTCTTCAAATTTGATCAAAGCTGCTACGAACCATAGGGATAAATAAACACAATTATCAAATTCAGAAGTTAATTAAAATAAAAAACTATATCTAACTTCAGAAATCGGATGGACGGTCGTCGTAATTATTTGTTAAAATAAAAACTATATCCACCACTGCTTTAGACTCCTCCACCACCGTAGTCGCCGCCGCCAACACCACCGTGGGTCTGTTAAAAGCATGCATCCACGTGACAGCCCTCGTCAGCATAGTGAACGTGAACTCCCTCTTCACCATGACCATCTTCATCGGTTTCTCCCTCAAACCGCCACTGCCGTCACCGGAGCAGAATGCACCACCAGCCGGGAAATTGTGAGGAGACTCATCGTCGTCGAAGTGGTTTTGTTCAGTTTGTTCCTGTTCTCTTCCCTTATAGCTCAAAGCCTCAAGCTGGTAATCAACTTGCTCAACAACATGGACTCGAACGACCCGCATAAAGCCGATATCGACCCGAACTGCCTGAAATACGGGTTGATTGCATCCGCCATTGGATCGGTGGTGGGTTGCTTGTTCTTGATGCTTTCCATAGTGGATTTTATGTAGGTGAAGCTGGGACCATTTACATGTGGAGGCAAATCGGTTGTGGCGATGGCGATATTGGTTGTTTTTGTGGCCGGGGTCTGCCCTTCTGGTTTACGTGAGTATTGTTGTTTATGCTTCTTTCTTTACGGACAAAAGCAGTAAGGGTCCTGCCAAACAGAAATATCGAAAATAGTAACTCTCTGAAAATGAAAATCGGTAACACAATAGGAGGGGCAGTTGTTGGCAATAAATAATTTCAACAATAAAGTCCAATTTCAAGCAGACTTAATAACAACCAAAATTGGAGATGAGTTGTATGACTTAATACATGCACAGTGGCGGGCTCGACCGGGCTCCAAGATTAAGTAACATTGGCCCGAAAAATTAATTCACACTACCAAACGATATATTAGCCTTTCTAGCCAGTGACGGAGGTGCCCCCTTAAATTTTGAAAAAATTTTATTTTTACCTATGTATTTTGGAAAATTTTCATTTTCCCCCCCTAATTTTTAATTTTCGCCCCCCCTCCAAAAAAAAATTAATTTTACCCCTTTTATTTTATATTATAAAATCTCGCCCCCCCGACTCGTGAATCCTGGCTCCGTCCCTGATTCTAGCTAATTCCTAATTCACCTAATTCACACTACCAAACACCTTCTTATATTATTAGCTAAAATTACTCCCTTGTCCCAAAAAAAATAAAAAGATAAAATTACTAGGAATTTAAATAACAACCCAATTGCCCAACTGAGGAAAGGGCCTTTTAATTGGGCCAGGCCCAATACAGCCCAATTGAATTATTGGCTTTTAATCGCCACGTACACACATTTTTCCCGTTGGAGTACTCTACACATCCACGTAAAATAAAGTAATAAAACAATAATTCCAACATTTTCGTAATTCGTTTGAACATTGGCTTACCAAATTCACTGTTTTCTCATTTTCTGGGAGCTCTGTTGCACACCAACAATGGCTGCACTCGCTTCCACGACACTCTTCTCTTCTCCTCAAAAATTCTTTCACAGTTCAACGAGCTATTTGATTTCCAAATTTACAGTAAAAAACCCTCCTTCAATCGCAGGTCACCGGAGTTTGATCTCTCCGATCGTCGCCTCCGCTCTTCGGGAGAAGTTTGCTCTCACTTCGGAGCTCTCCGATGGCGATTCTTCGCGTAGCAGCTGTAAAAATCTCGTCGATTCAGTGTTTGTTCTCTGCACTTCTCTAGCTCTGTCGGCGTCGTTGTTCGTAGCTGATGTTGATTCGGCGTCGGCATTCGTAGTGACTCCGTCGAAGAAATTGCAGTCGGACGAGCTTGCTACAGTTAGCCTTTTCAAGGAGAACACTCCTTCTGTTGTGTATATCACTAATCTCGCTGCCAGGTAGTGGTTCAGTGCTTGAGTTTTGGAGTTCTGTTTGATTTCTGTATGCGGAAAATATTGGGGAATTAGTTGTGTTTTTTGAGTTTTGATTCGAGGTTGTTCTAGCGTGTTTCAGGCAGGATGCGTTTACGTTGAATATATTCGAGGTGCCTCAAGGATCAGGATCGGGGTTTATATGGGACTCACAGGGCCACATTGTCACGAATTATCATGTAATTCGTGGTGCATCTGATCTCAGGTATTTTTTTTGGTATTACTTTCTGTTGGTTGTGAATTATGACGCAGTTGTTACATAATAGTATGTTACTCCATAGGTGCTAAGGTTCCAGTTGCTATTTCTAATGTAAATTTCCATCCAACATTAAGTAGTTGTGGAAATCTATAGGCTTAGTATAATTGTATTTGATTTGTTTTAGGAATGAGTCTCTGAGAGCGAGCTATTTGTTAGATTTTGTGATTAATCATACTGGTTGTATTCAGGGTTACTCTTTCAGACCAGAGCATATATGATGCAGAAATTGTGGGGTTTGATGACGATAAAGATGTTGCTGTTC
>JBBMKE010419295.1:0-11032 GCA_037834125.1 Lippia alba | reverse complement strand
ATTATCTTAAGTATGCTCTGTACTTGCCTCTTATGAGGATCCTGTACATCAGAAAAAGATAATTCTATGGAATGATCATTTGCTACGGTCCCTTAATCTCTCTGAGTTATGTTTTTGATGCAATGATCTATCACTAAGGTTCTTTGATCTTTTTAGATTATGTTTTGAGTAGCTTGTAATCTCTTTTAGTTGTGTTTCAGAGTAACTTGTAAGTCCCGCCAAGGCAGTAGGCCGCTTACCGCAGTTCGTTACAAAGAAACATGATGAAAAAAGAGATTAGTTTGTTACAAGAGACATGATTTAGAAAGTATCAGGGTTTCCCTAATAATAGCTTGTTGCAGATAAGCATGGTTTTAGAGAGATCGAGGGCTCCCGACCCGCAATGGTATATTTAATTCATGCAGTACCGGGCTCATGGTGTAGTTTTTAGCTCATATGATCCAAGAGATACAACAAAAATGCATGTTAAATAGCATATATTTGACCTAACTTATCTCAAAAGTTAGCTGGTGAGATGAAGGTTGCCGAATATTATTAAGTATTACATGATTTGTTATAATCCATGTGGAACAAGTGAATGATTTTAAATTAATTTGCTATTATATTATATCTTGTCGAACACTTATGTCATAATAAATTTTCAAAAATAAATATATATGTTACATTATATATATCACGCCATATCTTTATTTTCGTGAGTGTGATCTTACATCATAAAAAATTAAGCTTTACATCATAGCCAGTTTATATTCTAATTTATATTAGTTATGAATATACTCGTCTGATAAATATTTCCATTTATTTACATGTGACGTAAGTTCCTATATGTCGCATTGTCGCTACATATTTGTGAACTAAGTGTAGAAGATATTATGTTGCAAATATTTGAAATTCCTTTAAAAAAATATGTATTTGAAATTGCTTATACTAAAAATTCAGGTAATGTGAGATAAATTTTTAATTGTTCATCATATGTTTACTTAATTAACTCCCCATTTTGACAAAATGTCATGTGATTTTCATATAATGTCGTATTTAAAATACCTATCAAAATATGTTGTATAATTTTCACAAAATATAATATTAAAACATTCTAATACCGTATTTATATTAAATTATATTATATAATATTATTAAAAAAATAAAATAAAAATATTTTAAATTGATAGGGAATTATTTTAAATTGTCTCTTAAAAATTGAGCACTCTTGATTTATAACATTTGTAATTGTGTGCAATATAATATGACAGGAGCATTGATTGGTGGACGATGTTCCCAAATGTCGGGTTCCAATTTGGCTTTTAATATTAATATTTACAAGGGAAGGTGCTACACTATTAAATAAATTCATTTTCTGCCTGGATATTTCTCGAAAGCCGCAATATATTTAAGGTTACAATTTGACAGAGCAATCATTTTGTTTGTTAGTGCACTTTTTTTTATATATATATATAATAAGAATTTAACATTTTTTAAGAACCCTGACCAATTTTTAATTATTTAATTATATGGTATTTGATATATGATTGGTCGTCATATACGTCATATTATAAAAAATATATAAATAATCGTCATGTAATTATTAATGATTTAAGTGATCAATAAGTTTGTTCATGTAACTATTTTCTTAAATTTTGTTTTAGATGCTAACTATTTTCTTGAAATTAAACCTCCATATTTTAGCATTGGAGATATTAATGCAAGTTCCGTAAAATAATAAATGGGATTAATATTCATAAATCTTATTTATTAATTGAATTTTTGTGTTTGAATCTTATGCCAATAATCCACATTTTTGTTATAAATTCAGTAAATTTAGTAGAATGAGATATCAGATCTCTAAAATAAGATTTAGGGTTCGAATTTTGGTCTTGTAAATGAAGTACCTGGTCGGGAAAATTGTCTCGATGAACGGAACTAGGAGGGCATGGGGTGACCTCTGTCACCCTTAAAATTTGAAATTTATTTATATATACATATAGGAATATTTATAATTTTGTTTCTCAAATTAGAAATTTTGCTCCCTTTAACTTTCATATTTTACTTTTTGTCCTCTGATCGTCTACCTATTGAATTTGTGCAGTATCGAATCTCCGGAAAAAAACATTAAAGAAAAAAATAATAATTGGCATGTTTTCAATGAAGATCAATTTGTTTTATACACGTGACCAAAAAATTTATGTAAATTAACAATTCCATGTGCATTCAAGTGGACTTTCCCATTCCCTAAAAACCTTGTTTTGCCCAAACAAAGAAAATCTGGGTCATGATAAACCTAACATTAGTTCCAAAGGAATATTTTAAAAAACATTATTACCCATTAGTAAGAGCATATAACTTCTTAGAATACTTAACCTTTGCATTAGAAGGAAATAAGAGATACACCCTTACGTTTGTACTAACTCATAAGACGCTCCTTTAGTTCGAATAACTACGCATACTTCTATTAGGTGTTTCTCTGCCAAACTTTCAATTTAAAGTGTATATGTAGTGACGTGGCCAAACTCCACTTTTCCACGTGGCACACTCCTAAAAGATCGATTTTGCTTGTCTCGGACCACAAGTCGACTCAAACGACTCCCCAATCTAAGGTCGTATGGAAGGAGGCAGGCTTGCGATCTCCCTTGACTAACGCTACAAGTCTTGACCCCCGACCCCACGATAGAGGTCAAGGTCGAGCACGACAAGCCTTTAGATCCAACTGTCTTTCTTCCTCATGACACATAGTACAACAGTGGAATTTACTTGGCAGTCGTTAGCATCAAATGTGTCGGAATAGTATCTAAGAGCATTAAATGCACCCAACCGCCTTGCACCACCACCTCAAACCACTAGAGTATAAATATTCCCTCACTAACGCCGTTAGGTAATCACATTTAATATGCCCTTTCAACTCGAACATGAACTGCATACTTGAGACATTAACTTGAGCGTCGGAGTGTCGATCGTCCGATCCTAAATCCACCCCATCATGTCCTAACTTACGTTTGTTTCTTCCTCACAGCTCAACTCTCAATCGAGGGTCTTCCCCAAATTATAAATTCTTAAGTGATCGACCGGATACGGTTCGAACAGTCGAATTTTAGACATGATCATGTGTAATAGCCGAATTGTAGGAGGTCGTCGTATGTGCTGAGCTAGATTAAACTCTAGGGTTTGTTTCATAATTTAACCTAGATTATAATAGAGAATGAGGTCGTTTAGTACCTTTGTAAAGTTAATTTTGTTTAATATTATTCGGGCTTATTAGATAAAATTAGGTGAGTATAGGAAGACTTAATTTTATGTTTGGTAACATTACTATTTTCAGATTAAGAGTTAGTGGTGGTTAATATTGTGTTTGGTATGTACACACAAAAGTAATATAATTTATTGAAATTCCTAAATTACCCTTGTTAATCTTGCTCCCAAGTAGAGGCTGGGTGATTAAGAAGATATTGAACAATATGAATTTTGTATTTAAAATATTGTATATAATATGTTCAAGAGTACAATGCTATATAAAGATTTCAATTCTGATGGAAGAATTTTAAATGATTTCATGGAACTTCTTGTATAGATCTTGTATAGCACTTGAGAAGAAGACAATTTGAATAATATATTGAAAATTCCTCTGTGTAAAATCGATCTCAAATAAAGGCATGAGCTTTTGCCAATTTCCATGAAAAAGAAGAGAACATAGCCCAGTATTCAGAAACCCAACCTACACATAATTAGGAAAACCAAAAACATCATAGATAACACAAAATTGAAAACAATATCCAGACAATTCGATTCGGCGAGAACCATAATAGGCAACGAAAGCTGATTTGAATTGAATTAAAACCACCGAAAACCTCTATGTTCAAATCAGAAAAACGTAAACCCTAGATCCGCTATCCAAATCATTAAAAAAAATTGAAATATCATAAAATCATGATTGTTACATCACATAGGGGGCCGATGAAGGCTGGATGGGGTTGCGCAGGGCTGCCGAGAATGGCCTGATGTAGCTCAGCTTCATTGATCTGAAGCTCGCGGTCCGTCTCGATGATGAGAGGAACCGCAAGCACGATGAAGGTGGTGGCAGTGATCCAGGCCGCGTTGCCAGTGCTCCTAAGGAGGAGCTTAGCCACGTACGCCGCGTCGGAGGCGGTGCTCTTCCCCTTTCTGACGATGGGATGGTCGGAGATCCGAGATAGGAAAATAATGTAAGCTTTGATGCGGGGCAAATAATGGAAAAGGAAAAGTGTACAGTGCACTACCAACTTGCCTTCAAATTCAACGCGACTTAATAACAGCATAAATCGAATATGAATTAGAAGACTTAATACATGAATAGTTGCTGAATAGTTGCGGGCCTCCGCGGGCCAGATATTAAGTTGGCCGGGCCAATATCACTTAATTTTTGCTACCAAACTGAATATTAAGCCTTGTATCTAGTATCTATGAGGGTTAATACCCATACCAAACGCGTTCCATGCATGCATACAGGACAATATTGCGTTGTATATACGAGAAGACGAAGTATATTTTACGTACAAATTATATACTATACGTATATTTAAGAGGTTAAGATGAAGTGCATGTGATTGGTTGAGCTCATCAAAGGAAGTTGGGCAAAGAAAAAGGTCTCTTCAATGTCGACATTAACTCAGACCGAATATATTACGCAAGTTATGGATGCGTTCTCCATATGGTTAGGTTGCATTGAAAATTTTTATTTCAATATATTATGATAAATTCTATTTACGTTATAGTTTAAATGATTAATTAATATGCATCAACTTTATTTCTCTATTTGTTATATTCACGTGTCTTTTTATGGAATTGATCCGGTGTTTGGCTTGGTTTTATTTAGTTTCTTACTTTATCTATTACAAAAATTTATGAAATTGCATTTCGAAGATTAAATATTATAAGTATTCTTTGACGTTGATAAAAAAAAAAAGGTGACCAAAAAATTATACTAGTTTGATCATAGATTCTATACAACTATATTTGCATTCCCATTATAAGAAATCCTGCAAATTCTGATTAAAAAGTTCAATAGGTATACTTCCGTCAGAAGTTTTGAGGGAAGTTGGACGACATTTTCATGGGTTTTTGTATTTTTATAAAAAGATGAGAATTATATAATTTCGAAGGAATTCCTTTCGAGATCCCGTTAGAATTGATTAATTTTTTTAATTAAAATTTAATATAAGCCGACGGGATTTTGAGGGAAATTCCTTCGGATTAAAAAAAAAATTTAACATAAACCGATGGAAACCCATCGGAAAAAATTATTTGAAATTCCACCAGAAATGTTTTATTTCTTTTTAATTTTATTTCTTCTCAGAACGTGGTCGGTTCATAAATTTTGAAGGATTTTTCCCACAAACATGGACCAATTTAAAATGCACAGAATTCTTGTAGTGTCTTAAATAGTTCTAGTGAGCTATTATCACAAGGAGAGTTTTACATTGTAGTTACGTGACCCAATCCAACTTTAAATGAGATATAAAGCCAAAACAACTTATCTTAATCTATTTCCTTGCAGCAATTATTATGACTAAAGTTTAGAAAAAATAAAATAAAATAAGTGCTAGCAGTACATGACCCACTACCTGATGTATATTTACGGTCAACCATTATGTTAATTTAATAAAAAAAATAGATTTTCATGTGTATACTATAGAGAATTACTGTTGATAAGAAAATTTTGTACTTTAGTAATTTAACCGACTCAAGATTCTACTGGAAACGAGTAACCCATTTCTAATTTTGAGTACCAATAACTTTTTAAAGTGATTAATTAAAAATTGCATTAATCTTGATAGTCAAAGCGCACTCAGATTGACACACCACTGAAGGTCAATGGATACATATCTCATATACTTAGTGGGAATCTATTAAACTGATCTATTAATAGTATAATTAAGGTCGCACTTAGTGCAATTTCACTGCATCAATGTAATGTTAAATGACCTGTAAAGAAGCTTCAATAATTTTCAAATGCGCCAAATATACGCGCTTTTATGATGCCAGCAGTCACACTCCCTAATGCGGTTTTGACCTTTTATTTTAAAGTTATTAACAATTATAAGGAGATAATTGTTGGAAAAATCTCGTGAAATATCGCAAAATGTAAAATAAATTCTATATTTCAAAAATAGTATAAAAATGCTATATTTTATAAAAATGAGCAATAAATACCTTCACGCAGTAGAGTAAATTTTTGTATTTAATGTTTTTGATAGAATATTGTTCATTCTTAATGATGTTTCATCATAAATCACCATATTTCATTTTTTTTTCACAATAGAACTTTCATGAAGATATTTATACTTTTCATTGTTATATATATATATATGATGTCCAATATTTTCTTTTAAATTTATTCATAGTTCTTTTAAATTTTTGATTTATAAATGTTGTCTACTTTTTATTTTTTTATCTTCGTAAAAAAGTAAAAAAATATAATTTTCATATTTATAAATGAATTTCCTAATACATTTTTGGTTGGAAATGAATTTCCTAATACATGTGGCTCAAAAAACGCGTACGGATTTTTACAGTCCATTTTTATAAAACACAAAGTCCCCTTTTTTTCCCCAAAAAAATTAGAGAAAAGTGCTACTTTTTCATAAAAGTAATTCACAATCTTTGTAATAAAAACTCCTAATATGAAGGACCACAAATACACGACTTTAAATTCCAAAGTTCATTTATGCACAATACATTCGAAATTTCCGAAGTAAATTTAATTTTGATGATGAATGGAAAAGTAATAATTAAATTATATAATATTCGTGGTAGAAAGTAATAATAATGATTCCCTCAGAACAAGTGGGTGGCTGAAAACCTAGACCTCTTGCGCCTAAAGCGGCGACGGGCAGCACCTGCCCGACTAGCGTCGCATGTAAGCAAGCAACGGCTCACAATCAACGGGCTGCCCGCCACATAAATATCTCCAGATATTTACACCCCTCTCGCCCAATAAACACAAAGCATTTGATACTACCAATTATTCTCTCTCTCTCTCTATATATACATCCATGTATATATATATATATATATACCTATATAAATGTTATATAGAATTAGGGCTAATGCACATACGTGTCTCAATAAGGTTCAAGATTTAAATCTGCTTCATGATTGAATATGATCATCTACACGTGGCCATTGTTATGTGGGTATATGGATGCACATGCATGTCATGGGGATGCATGCATGCATATACATACATACATACATAACATTCGGGGAATTTTTACTTCGGATCTGGTTTGGACAATTCGGTGTAACGAGAGTACGAGCATTTTATATTTTCGTGTGGTTAGTAAAAAATTTAGGGAGGAGTGACAAATCAAATAATAAGTATAATATACTTACCTATTTAATTGATTGTGTTTGACAGACTCGGATTTGGAGTGGAATTTTCGTAATATTCCTATGTTGTTGCCTTTATTGAATTATTAAATGGTCCCCTATTTTATTTGGTTTGTTTTCTGCTTTTGCCCATTATTAACTTGGAGAGTTACACATTTTCCCATTTGACTTTTCAAAATCGGATTTGGCTGTTTGTTTTCAACTTTCTACATTCGTTTTTAATTGATAATTTTAATTTGAATTATAAGATTCATTTTTATAAAAACGAATTATGAATTATGGAGAATTAGGCTCATTTTTAATAAAATTCTTTTTACAAAAAGAATCTTGGAATGTTGTGATTTGAATTCAGATTTTCCTTGAGTAGAATTGATATTTTTTCAGCTATATGGATTTTAATTCCTTTTTGTTATGCATTTTAATTTGTAAGGTTTTCATTTGAATGATTATGATTAATTTTCAAGTTCACATAATAAATTATTTATGCTCATTCAAATATCAATTTTCTATTATATATGGGGGGTTGGGGGATATCCATTCAAAATTCTTTCTACATAAAATTACCATTGTAATTTTGATTTATAACTCCGTTGAATTTATATATTAATATTAAAATGGGTTGACTACCAACTTGTGTAGTTTAAAGGTGTGGAATCATATTAATTTAATTAGAAATCTCGTAATTGAGTCCTTAAAATACAATTACTATTGATAGAAAAATTTTTATACCTATGTGGTACTATCTGACTCGACTCAAATAAATGAATTATAAAACAAAAAAATATTATTTGAGGTGGTTATGATTTATAAACCCCATAAGAGCAAACAATCAAAAAATAATTCATATAATTGAAAATTTATGAAAAAATACCCTATACAAAGTATTATTTCTGACTTTTTAGCGTCTTTCTTCTTCGTACCTTATTCAAATCTCAAAGTACTTTTGATAATTCGTCAATTATATGTATAGTTTTCATAATATGATTAAACCTCAAGGATATATATCATACCAATTATATATATATATATTTTCATAATATGATTAAACCTCAAGAATATATATCATACCTTTAACATAACGACCTAACTAATATAATACTATGATGCACAAACACTTTAAAAAATATTATTTTGTCGTATCATATTATGTCATACACCATGTCAGACACTTTTTATGCGACAAATTAAAAAAAAAATTCGTATCATCGTATCCGTATCTATACATCATAACTAACATACCAATACAAAATTAGAAATAATTCTTAAAATAAAATTCAAATTTATTTCATCCTCATTTATCAACCCAACAATTTCCATGTGCCCAACACTCGTGAAGAGCAATCATCCTCACGATAAAGCCACCACACCAACCCAAGAACATTCTAGACTTCCCCTAAATTTCCAAAAGATACTTCTTTTACATTATCACCTATTTTCCTAGTGGAACAACTTTCATAATCTTCAATTAAAATAATTAAGATGACAAAACAAAAGTGATCAAAGGTCGGCTTAGGTCAAAATCCCAGATTTAATTAATGTAACAAGTCAAAATCACCTTTCGGTATTGAAAAAAAAAATATTAAAGAAACATCCTCGGCCGTCGGATCAGCCACGTGGCATCCCGTGAGACGTACACTGCATCACTGGATTTGATTGAAAGGGGGCCCTTTGTAATTTTAATAAGTTTGGAAGGAGGAAGCAGTTATGTACCGTTATTGGACGAGAGAGATTTTTGGACGGTTTGGGAGTTTGACATTTTGAGTGACTCGACAATCACTTATGTGTTTATGTAATGGGAAATAATAATTTAAGTTATTATTGCCAATAATGCCAAAAGAACTTTAGCTTTTGAGTTTTAGTGTGGGAGCCCCACGTCTGCGTGAGCTGCACAAATTGATCGGCTTGTATAAATTACGAACACAGCTATACGAATTTATATTCAAATTTTACGCATATCAAATATGATACGATATTATAATATGTTAACTTTAAAAATATTTATGCGTTTAAAGAAAGTATAAACAATGTTATTTAAACGCGTAATTATATATGTGAGATCAAAAATCGATTGTTTTAGAGAGATAAAACATATGTCTTATGTAATAGTTTGAATTCAGACGTATGAGTGAAGCAACTGAATTAAAAATATCATGTCCCATATTAGATATTTACAACACTCAAGCTCGAAACATCATAGAAAAATTGTCAATTTTCAAAGAACGCTTCTAGCTGGCAACACTCCTAACAAACCTCGTAAAACTTTCATCTTTATTTGAGATTCTGCTGGAAGAACAACGAATTTGAATTTCAATTACATTTTAAAAAATATATATTTTATAAATTTGATTAAATCTGAGATGACTGTTTTATCTGAAAATGAACTCCTATGTTCTTTTTTTAGGAAGGACCCGCAAACAAGAGGGAGAAAATTATTGCATATCAGCAGAGATTATATGAGAAACGTACAAAGGATAGCTCGAAGATCCAATGCGGGCCGAAAAAATGACTCCCCTATTATTAAGTCTTTTCAAAAGCCGAATTCAGAAATTAAAAAATCAAATGGAAAACAACAAAAATGTTCTTATTGGGTCTTTAACATGCCCCAAACATCAGAACTCTGAAAAAATAAAGTGGGAAAGAAAATTAATTAGTAGATTTACCTTTTTCATGTTGGAAAACCCACTATCAATGGCTAAGCTAACATGTCCGAGCCTCCGAGGGTTGCAAAAGGTTTAAGGTAAAAAGCCCAAACACAGAGAAGGGTCCGCATTTCCAGCCCATCACACTTTGGGTTATTGGGCTTACACCTCAGCCCAGCCCAATCCTTATTACAATTTTGATAAAGAGCAGTATTTAATATTTATTAATAGTATAGGGAGGTGTTTGCAAGGTGCAAACCGTGAAAATAATAAGTGTTTATGGAATAAATGCTTATTTTCAGCCCTTTTAAAGTGACTTTGGATTCGACTTACATATTATCTGAATTAAAATTTTGCTAAAACTCTATAATTACTAGGTAAATTTATTTTTCTCTTTTCTTAATTCTCATGAATTTATTTATTTTGAAGAAGTTTCATTATATATATTTTTTTCATTATCCATTTTTTCACATGTATTATTTTATTATACATACGGTCTACTGTATATAATTTTTAAACTATTTTTTATATTAATATACTATTTTACTCGCATTAAATTATCCAACTTAATTTTAAAAAATTAAGAGGTAAATTAGTAATTTGATATCTCAATATTTTTTCTACAAACCCTCATACCAATTATTTTCTACTTTTCATTTTTTCTCAAACATATAAATTTTTACTATCTTTAACTTATAGAGTTTGCAAACACCCCTAAATCTCTCAAAACATGAACTCCAGAAGCCAAACAAATTGACACGGTAAATTCCTCAAGTAAGATAATGGGCTTGGAGCAATTTCCTTTCACAACCTTAAATGTTTCACAAAATGTTCAAAATATTTGCATTTCAGTACAACACAACAACAGACTATCCTTAAAGTTCTCAGAATGAACTTCTTACAATGATGAACTCAAGAAAGCCTACAATAGTTCCAAGTGTTCAACATCAAACAGGGAGTTTGAGGGCATCAACATGCAAAGAATGAAACTTACAATTTGCTTACTTTGGTTAGGCTCCCCATGGCTTTAGCCTTCT
>JBBMKE010419294.1:0-22138 GCA_037834125.1 Lippia alba | reverse complement strand
AACCCATCAGTCCTACTGAAAACTATACATTGAGAAAGCTCTTCTCAAAGTTATAAGCCACACCAAACAGAAGAAACTTTTGTTTGAATCCAAATTAGGTCACTCTTGAAGTAGAGAAGCTGAAGAATGTTAATGCTGCGTTTGGACCTTGGATTTTGAGTTTTGACAAGGAAAAAGTCAGAAGGAAAATGAAAAGCAAATCATATCATATGATATGGGGCGAAAATTTTCCTTTCTTTTTCTGCAGTGCTATAAATCCAAGGACCAAACATAGCATACGTTTCTCTCATTCTCTGAAGGAGAAAGAAAGCCAGTCATCAGTATCCGACTCTGACCCCCATAAGAATCCCAAATACCCTCCGCACCTGCTGTGGAAAACATAAGCTTTACAAAATATTAAAACATAAAAAATAGAAATAAAAAGGAAAACCCTCCTTTTCTGTAAGTCTAACCTAGCATAGTTCACCAAATGTAGTTGTCTGAGAAGATCTGAATGAAAGTAGAGGGAATTCATTCATATCACGTATGAATCCATCTTCGTCTCCCAGATAATTCAAGAACGAATTTTGATTCTCTCCTTCCTCGCTCGTTCTCTTCATTCTCTGTCTGTTCACCGCTGCAGATTGTATGTTCTTCCTCATGTTGGTTACCGTTGTCTTCGGCTGCTGCTGCTTCATGTTTGCTCTCATTTCTAAAGGTTTGCCTGTTAGTCTTTGCACAAGCTCCCTGAAATGGTCCACATCTGTCTTTATGATTTCTGGTGCAACTATGTGAATTATTCGTATCTTTGGTTTCTGTTTCGAAATTGTGTGAGAGTCTTTGTGGACGAACAACTTAGATGGTTCCTTCATGTTCTCCTTTGTGTGCGTGTGTTTGAGAGAGAGAATTGAGTTTGTTGTTGCTGTGTTTTCTGAAGATTGCGTGCTACACTTATATGGTAGAATCTTGAAATAACTAAACCTGACTAGTTAGAGCAATCGTCTGGAAATATGAGAGAAAAGGTTTGCCTTTTGGAAGTGATTATCAGATGGAACATTGTCTGGCCTGGCAGACGTGTCCATTTCAAGAGCTCTGAAAAAATGGTTATTATATATTTATTTTATTTATGTTCTATGAATTTCGGTAATAATTTATTAAAAAAGCCGACTTCAAACCCACACTTGGATTATAAAAACCAATATTGATAATGATATAATGCCTAGCAGTTTACTTTCTGGAATGACAATAATAATTAGTCAACACTTATCAGAATGTTTTTTCCTTCCCCTGTATGCTATGTTCAATCTCATCTTGAGCTGCACTCATTGAAAATATTAAATATTTAGTATTATATGTTCACTAATACCTTAAAATTTTTGGTGAACTCAAGTTCCTGGGGTGTTTCTTGCATTGTTTAGACTTCTTGCATTTATTAAATATTTAACGGCCCGTCCCGGACTTGTAAGGCCGTTGGACGCTAGAGTAGCTTCGAAGTCACATACGGTAGCTCTAAATGAGCCATCAACCGCGCTGCACTTGAGCTCTTTGAGTCATTAAAAACTTTGCATCCTATATTTTCCGAATGTGGGACGAATTTACGGGCATCAAAACATTAATCTCTTTGATTTAACTTAGGTGAAACTTCCCTGTTCCTGTCCGTTGCTCGTAAAGTCGTACGTGCAATAGTTTGAGGAAATTTGTGTATGAACTTAGATTAGTTTCTCTCTGCTGACTTTCCTCATAGCTCGTCACAGACATGTTATCTTTCTTGATTTCATCCAGTGCAAAAAAAAAAAAAAGTCAATGATTTTAAAGTGTAAACAACTTGTGAGCTGTCTGTGATTGAGGCTAAGGATATTCCCTATCTGCCTTTGAAGTTTATGATGGTAGCTTAATCATTGACTTCACTATAAATTATTCAGGATTTTGGGGTTAAATAAATCAAAGATGTGTTGTTTGGAACCAAAATTTCTTGGTTTACACGTTTCTTGTTTCGTAAGGTTTTTGTGTTTTGAGTTTGACATTGGCAGAATTATTACGGCGTTGAACTTTTCTTTTTTCCCGTCTATCAACCATCATTTTTCAATCGGTTTGAGAAAAGAAATGAAATCATCACGAAGAAAGTACTAAACTATACGGTTATCTAGTTTAGTGCAAGTGTATTTATATTCTATTGATTAGATGCATCAAGTGTGTCGAATCAGTGTGCTATACATGTTTGTAAATTGTAAGACTTGCTGATAGCTGGATTGTGCATTGCCCTTGAAAAGTCGCATAGTTTGCATGATTTATTGCTATATATAATAGAAGTGGGGCACCATGTTCGCTTTGCAGAAACTTCGGAATGTCTGTGGTTTTGCATCTTATTGTGATTAAAGATGCCTTTGAAATGCATTCCACTTGTTCTTTTGGTATAATATAATATAGAAGCTGAGAATCAGAAGCTTCACGTTTAACTTAGTTGTAAATGTTACACGAACATCCTAACAATTGAAGCAACACGACACAAGCACAATAATATAAATTTTTTTTTGTGAAGTTTTTATGCGGTAGGTGTCTGATGTAGTTTCCGACACTCGACAAGATGAGACGTTTGAAAATTCTATATATTAACGGAGCGTTATTTTGTTGGTCAGGATGAACGCAAAAGTACTAGTAAACATGAGTTTAAGTAGGATTATTAATCTAATCTTCCTCATCCTACAAAGTAAACATGCAATAAAGGACGTATATGATGGAGTCGTGTTAGCTTATAACGTGATGGAATTGTGGCTTCTAATCGTTGTTGTTATGTTGTCTAACGCCTTTGTAATTTTGATATTATATGTTCGGATTTGTTGAACATATTTGTAATTTTAACTGGTGATATTTAAATACAAACTAGCTAAATGTTCATACATGCAAATGTTGATCAAATTTGAGGGCAAATGACCAAGGGCAAATTATGATGTGAGCACTCTTAAAAATATTATTTTGTCGTGCCGTGTCGTATCGGACAACGCATTTATGTAAAAATTTTAAGAAAAAATTTGTGTCGTCATATTAATATTGTGTTGTGTCCGTATTATCATATCGGTATTCGTGCATCACAGTGGCAGATTATTACATTTGTGATGCCATTTACAGAGCAGTTTGACAATCCGATTCCGAAGTAAAATTATAATTTTCAATGCATCTTTTTTATACAAAATTTGTTATGAGCTTCCAATTAATGAGTAATGTGGGCTAAATCTTCAATTATCCATCATATTTTTACATAATTCTTCAATTGGCTGCATGCATAAATTTTACATAATGTAGTACAAAAATATTATAATGCAGTATTTATATTCTATTATATAGTATAAATTTATGAGTTTTGTGGTTCTGAAAATTTTAACTCATCAATTGAATGCACGTACAAATTTTACATAGTGTAGTACTAAAACGTTTTAATGCAATATTTATATCATATTATGTAGTATAAATTTACAAAGAAGTAAGTAAAAATATTTTAAATTGATAGAGAATTATGAGCGACTTTACCTCCAACTAATTATAATTTGGTAAGAATTTTTTTTTTTCCAAAAGGAAAACAGTTGTCAAAATGATTAATTATCCTAAATCAGTTGGTGAGCCATCAAATTTTCAAAAGCTACCCTCGAACGAGTGGTTGTGCCATCAATTTACTGCTTAACCAAAAATCGATAAACTGACGTTCAATGTGTTCATTTTATTTGTATATAATGTATAGATATGAATGTTGATGCAAAATTGAGTGACAATACACAAAATTGTTTACAAATTTTACGCGATGTACTTCTGACATGAATATTTGATGAATCATGGTATTAACAAAAATATTTTTTAAATTGATTGTACACCAAAATTAATCAAAAATGATAAAAGGTGTCGGTAGTTTGCAGTGAAAATTAGGTTTTAATTACATTTGATATTTATTAATTTGACTGTATTTAGGTTGTACTATTAAAAATCACACAAGAACATTTTGCACTATGAGTAAGAATGATTCTTATCTAATAGTTTTTTTTTTTTTTTGGAAAGGAAAAGAAGACAATTACAACGAATTGAGATCTTCTACAAGAATTTCCTTAGAACCATCGGGGAGCTCAAAGTCCCCTTCCAAATTCAAACCAAGCCGTGCCAAAGAGTGAGCCACTTTATTTCCCGACCGACGAACAAAAGTGACTGTTGCAGATTGCATCCGGCATAATATGGCTTTGATATCTGATATAATAGGGCCTGTATGTGACCAATCTTCATCACCATCCTGTATCTTCCTCACCAAACCCAAACAATCTCCTTCCAGCATTATTGAATTGAATCATTTGTGTTACGCCGTCTTTGCTTCTTCCATCATTGCCAATCCTTCCCCAACTTCAACCACCACTCTGCTACTAATCTTTTGCTGCACCATCCAACACATTGACTACGATGATCTCTCGCCACTGCTCCGAGACCAACCTCTCCTTCCTCTTCAAAAAACGCTGCATCAGAATTGCTCTTCACCACATCAGTCGGCGGGGCTATCCATCTGTTAAGTAGACTTGGTAATTTCGCCGCCATGTTCGCTAATCTTCCTCTAACTCCCTCTTCATAATAATTTCTTGCATACGCTGCTAGTGATTCTGCTCCTAACACTTCATTCCCCGACCACGCATTATTTTGATTTTTCCACAGCGCCCACGCAGCCACCACGAACCTATCTCCCTCGACGCCGTCCATCTGCTCCAACGCCCCACGCAGCCAGTCTTCTCCATCACCCATCCAGTTTGAAATCACATGCCAAGAGAAGATTGAGCAAGCCCAATAAAGTCGAGCCATGTTGCAACCTACAAAAGCATGCTCTAAACTTTGTTCTTCATCACTACACCACGGGCACACCACTGTTTCTGGACACCTCCATTTTCTCAACGCCCTTCCAACCGGTAAAGCGCCCTTACACAGCCTCCACATGAAGACTCTCATCTTAGGCGCAATTTTCCGAGCCCAAACTATCTTCCACGAACGCCCATGCGAACATTCTCCCCCATTCCCTGCTTGATGCTGAATCTTTAAAGCAAGTTGGTACCTGCTCTTAACTGAGAATCGGCCATTAGCACTATAATGCCAAATTCTCCTGTCTCTCGCACTAAGACTACCAAGCGGGATTGCCAACACCACCTCCGCGTCCACTGCCCCAAACACCTCCCGAACCCAACTCTCATCCCACGCTCCCGATGCCGTGATCAGTTGGCTTGCATACGTGACTCTCCCACCTCCCTCGGTTCGAACTAACGACCTAAACAAATTGGCCTGGGCAGCCACTTATCTTCCCACACGTTTATGCACGCCCCGTTCCTTACTTGCCACCGTATTTCAGCTTCTAATAAGTATCTCGCCAACCATATACTCCGCCAAGTAAGTGAGGGGTTCGCTCCCAACGGAGCCTGAAAGAAGTCTGATCCTTTGATATATTTAGCCCTCAACAATCTCGAAAGCAAGCTGTGTTGTTCCGTTACAAGTCTCCACCCCTGCTTAGCCAACAGAGCCATGTTAAATGCCTGCAAGTTACGAAAGCCCATGCCACCCTCCTCCTTCGGCAAGCACAACTTCTCCCAACCAACCCAATGTATTTTGCTCCCGTTATTCCCACCCCACCAGAATCTAGCTAGCATAGACGATATTTCACGAAGCAGTGATTCAGGGAGCTTAAAACAACTCATCGCGTATGAAGGAATGGCCTGCAAAACTGCTTTGATCAAAACTTCCCGCCCTGTTCGCGAAATTGTTTTATCATTCCAACCCTGAATTCTCTTGCCAATCCGATCTCTGATACTATCAAATACATGTTTCTTAGACTTTTCCACCATTGCCGGAAGCCCAAGGTACTTCTCATGTTTGTTTACAATCCTCACTCCTAATTTATCGGCCACCACCGTCCTCTCCACCGGGGCTACATTAGGGCTAAAAACGATCGTGGATTTTTCATAGTTTATCATCTGCCCCGATGCCACCCCATACTTCCTTAGTACCTCCAATATTCCATCCACCACATCTCCCGAGGCTCTGCTAAACACCATTGTATCATCAGCAAACAACAAGTGAGAGATAGCCGGAGCCTCCCGACATATCCGCACCCCCATTACCCTATCCTCATTTTCAATCAAGCTACTCAGAACTTCTGTACAAATCAAGAACAAATAAGGGGATAACGGGTTGCCCTGCCTAAGGCCACGACCCGGAGACAAGCTACCAAAACTAGAACCATTAAGAGAAAACGAATAATCAATCAAAGAAACACAACTCATTATCAACCTCACAAAGGAAGTGTGAAAACCTAACCTCAACATAGTACGCTCCAAAAATCTCCACTCCACCCTGTCATAAGCTTTACTCATATCTAACTTTAGAGCTAGCAGTCCCTCAACACCCTGCTTCTTGTGCTTAATATAACGATTAACCTCAAACGCACACAAAATATTGTCAATTATAAGTCTTCCCGGAACAAAAGCACTTTGGGAAGAAGAAATAACAGTTTTCAAAATAGGTTTGATTACAAGAAAAACTGCAAAATTCGACGGACAGGCCCGTCGGAATTCCCTCGGAATCCCGTCAAATTTTAATAATTCCGACGGGATTCCGAGGGAAAACCAACGGAATTACGAGGAAAAATAAAATTGAATTTTTTAAATAAAATAAAATATTTCCGACGGGTTTCTGAGGGAAATCCCGTCGAAATAGTTCAATTTATTTATTTTTACCTTGATTATTTTTACAAAATCTGAAGGGATTTTCCTAGGAATTCCGTCGCATTTTTAAATGAAAATATATAATTAAATAATCCCGAAGGGATTTTCCTCGGAATTCCGTCGGATTTTTCAATAAAAAATAAGATTAAACAATTCCTCAGAATTTCGTCGAAATTAGTAAAAAAAAATTAAAAAAAATATTTTACAACCATTCAAAATATTTATTCAAAACCAATGCATCAAATAACATTTCAAACACTATTGCATACAAAAATTATCTATTCATAATCTATTACAAAATGGTACTTTGACAATTGTCACGCAACTATTATATTTGATAAGTGTTTGCAAACTCTAACAGAAAACATTTCTATAAGTTTTGCTTATTTTTGAACACATTGAGAGTGCTTAGAAGACCCTTTAATGGATCCTGCAAGTTTCTTTTAAGAAAGGTCAAGAGCAGATGTACCGGATACACTCAAGGGTTGGACGGTTATGGCATCACGACCACCAAACTCAGCAATAGGGGTGCTTAAACTAACAGGAGGTGATCCTTTTTCAGTGACTGTATTAGTATTTGCAGTTGATATTGATTGAGCTTTCAGAGCATCGGCTTCTTGCTTCTTTGTCAACTCTATTATCTCACTGGGTACTTGCCAACTACTTATCTATATTTAAAAGAAAAAAGTTCAATATCAGGTGACAATTTCAAATGAGGAGCAACATATTTTGATTGTTTAATATTCTTTATTTCTGAGAGACAACAAAAAATGAGCCTTGATTCTTGAGCTTACCTGAGTCCGAGAGTTGTAGTGATATCTTTCCCATCATTAGTGGTGACTAGTGTTCATTCAATACTTGGCAATTTCTCTCTGAACACATGGGAACATGATAAGACTTGAGAATAACTTAATAACAAGAACTTCTAAAGGTACAAAATGCATAGAGTATGATAAGAGATATGAATGAAGAAGCAAGAAATTCCATTTCATTGAGGTATAAATCTTATGCCACCTTCAACGTCCACAATTGTACCCCATTATTCTACAAAAAAATGCAACAAAAATCAGTTAAACAAAGGGGAACAAGACAACAAAGGGACCGTTGTTGATATATATTAGAATAGGCAGCAGAGCAAGTAAATTAGAGATTCGGTACTTCTTGCTCTTAGTTTCTGATATGAAAGCCACCCCACGGTCGAATTTTGGAAGAAAACCCTCCAATTCTTGAACTGCCTAGGCTCGACCCAAGCCCTGGCAGTTCTAAGCGAAATATACATGGTGATCGGCGGGACTGCATAGCAGTCTCCGCCGGTTCTGAGGCAGTAGAGAGAATCGTCAATGAAGCTGAGTGCTTTTTCAAAAGCCGAGAATCTGGTACTACCTCCCGAATTTCAGAGCTTGAGAGTTTTCCAAGTGATGTTGTATCCGATGTTAAGTTGATGGGAGTATCAACCAACATAGAGTCCTCTAGGTTGATAGAAGAATTCACTAAAAGCTTGTTTGCGTTGTTGTTAGGGTTACGGGTTTTATATTTTTTGGTGTTGATGTTTCTGGATTTCCTATTGAGTAGGCTTCTAATGGCACCGGTTTTCGAGGGTAAAGGGTCACTTTTAAAAACTGGGAGAATAGATAAAAGGGCTTATGTTGCGTGTCCATATTTTGACGAAGATTGTTGTCCTTGTTTGGTTTCAGAATTGGAGTCAGAGTCTCATACAAATTCTCGGTAGGGATCAGGGAATTTAGGATTATGTTACGTGGTATGGAGAGGTGGCGGAAGGGATCAGGAAATTGAAAATTGTGTTACGTGGCATGGATGAGTGGGGGAAAGAGAAATGTTTAGGCCCGAGATTCTGGTATCTACATTGGTTAGGGTTTGGGCTTGGGGTTGATAAGTATTAGGGTTAACTAAGTTATCAGGAAGGCTAGGTTGTTGGGGTTTGTTGTGATTGTTGTGGGTATTTGCGGATAAGGGGGGTTCAAGTAGGATTTGAAAGTCAGATGTGGTTTTGATATAGACAGTTTCTGATTGAGGATTGGCAGACGTGCCACAATTATCGCGCAACTGATAACCGTTTCTCTGTAATTCGGCCTGAGAGGTATGAACTGTCGGAGATTTCCTCCAAAAAGTCGGAGTATTATCCTTCTGACCCGAAGAGATGCGGGAGTTCTTCCAACCAGATTACTTGAATCCGCTGTTGCTCGCATCCAAGCCCCATATGGATAATCTTCTTCCTTTAAAGCAAAGCCTTCCTCTCATTATACTGGGCAAGTATTCACTATATGGTCACAATAATCACAGATGTAACAGAAATTCGGCAAACGCTCATAGCTCAGCGTAACCAAGATTTCCTCCTCTCCAGTGGTGTTTCGAATCCTAATCGCCCTTTTGAGTGGCTCCGCCATATTAATTCGAACCCTAATCCGCATGTTGGAACCAAAGAGATGACCACTTCTTTTCTTCTCATCAAACTCAACAAACTGGCCCAACTGGTGTCCAATGAATTCCGCCATAGCTCTGGTACGTTTAGAGAACGGTAACGTTGAGACTTGAACATAGAAGACACATGATGATAACTCACAGGTATTGGGATCCATTGTTTCATTAACATCCTGAAGAAGAAGCAAGTATTTCTCAAAAGCCCAAGGATCCCCTTGTAGGATTCTGTTGTGATCAACCTTGTGGTGCAATATAAACAGAAATCTTCCCCCATCCAATTTTTCGACATCCATGCCTTTTATGGGATTGAAAATCCCTCTTATTGTGGATTGAAAGGCATCAAACCGTACAAGTTTCTTCGAGAGAACCCTACCAATGATAAGAAATCCCACTTGTTTTTCATCACCTTTCCAAACCGTGTCCGGAGCTATCCGTTCTATGTCCTCTATTGAGGTTAGAGCTAAGTTCTTACTCCACCGATTCCATGAGCGCAAGTAGACTGATACACTGGACAAAGATGGGAGTGAGAAGCCTCGAACAGTATCTTCCCTGAAAAGACAAAGCAAAGTGCAACGTAAGTATAATAAAAACGAACCCTAAACTAAGAATAAAACAGGAAGATATTAGAGTAAAGCGTATGAGAGAGATCCGTGTTGATTCCGGTCGCTATGTTGGAACACTCGTGTAACACTCTCTCAGACTCTCCGGGCAAGTGCGCTGACAAGCAAAGAAAACCACGAAGGCAGTAAACTCTCAGAAGAGAGGAAAAAAACCTATTTGTTTGGTCTATCTAATAGTTAAGGTACGTAATTCAACTGGTTGGAGTATTTTCTATTTATAGTGAGGAGCGTGAGTTCAAAACTTAATCAAAGAAGTTTCCGTCCGCTTAATTTAGGGTCATAACTAGGATTTTGATTGGATCAGATTTTTTTAAAATATATTAGTTTAATAAAAAAGTTTAATAGAATATATTTGATTAGAAATTTTTTTTATGTAAAAGGTCAAATTAAAAAATCCAACACGTTAAACGATCAAATTTTGACTTTTATAATATTTTATTGAGAAAAAATATAAGTTGTTATTATTAGTTTTTTACTTTTCTTTTTTCGTTTTTGAAATATTTCAAGTCATTCAAATTTTATTAAAAATTTTAAATTGTCATCTAAAGCTGTTTTCATAAAAAAAAATTAAATAGTAATTTCTTAATAGATATTATATGATGGGGCGTCGTAATATGACGTGTCACGCAACCACCACTTAAGATTTATAAAGATTGGAAAATTGAAAAGGGACTAAACTCCGGTGAAGATGGAATTGGAGGTTGAAGATCTGTGGTTCTACCTGCTGGGACAATACAAGCAAAGCGTTAGAAAGCCAAGTTGGGAATGTTGGGGATGCCAAATTTTGGCTCTCCGACACTCAAATCAGTGAGACAGTTATGGAGTTTTAAGTGAACTAGAGAGAAATTGCAGTAATGTTGCTCGTAAGATAAACCTTGCTTATTGAAGAGGATGAATCTTGGAGTATTTATAGGTGAGGGTAATGACTCTTCAATAATTACGTGTTGCTCAGGTACATGGAAATATTGTCTGAGGAAAATCATCCATAGGCCTGCCATAAAGATAGTCGTAAAACAATTGTAGCAGAAACATGGTCTATACGATGCACTACTAAATTGTTATCGAGGGATTAGAATGCTCAAAATATGAGGAGAGTGGTGTACTCCCAAAACATGAAGTCCCAAGGGGCCTTGGCTCCAGATGGCTCGAGGGAACCTGGGACTAGGTCCAGGTTTCCCTTGAGCGCCTCAAACTCGAGGGCGGCCTCAGAGGGCAGAGGCTTTGAGCGTCAGGCTCTTTTTCCTGAGGGGAGACTTGCAGCTATTCGGATGTTATAAATTATTGTCTTGTGGGCATCTGAAGTGACACTGAGACCCACTTGGTAAATTCAAAAGGAATCGCGTGTTATGGCATAATCTGACAGAATTAGACCACAAAATTATATATTTATTTTTAAAAAAATTATATAGTATCTTCTATTAGATCTTATCCAACTATTTTACTTTTGGATATTCTTATCTAATTTAAATCCGTAATTCTTGAATCGGATTCGTTGATGACCCTAATCCTAACGGCTAACACTTTATTCATTTTTACAGTTGACCTAATCCATTTGCGACTTCTGCTCCTATTCTATTCTTAATTGGGCGTTGGAAGCATATTCTTGGGGCCCAATATCGTGGTCTGGTAACTATCAGCCCTCATGAAGTGGGTCAATCGCATGACAACTTAAAAGCTTCTTAAATAAACTTAGCCAAATAAATTTCAAAAGTCCATTATACCTAAACCAATCTCACAACACAAGATCTCAGAATCAAGATATGTACATATATCTCCACCATACAGGTTTCGAACAGTTTGGATTGTATTTACTTTTAATGGTTTAATTGAATTGACTTAATGTATCATAAAAGGTAGATTTTACATTATTTTTCAAGGACTATTGATTTATTGAAAGGACATTTCTCTCGAACCTAAATAAATGAGATATGTAACTTAAAAGAATTAAAGGTTTAATATAATTCATGACTAACCTAAATAATGACTTGTGTATTAAACATTTAAACTCTGGTCATGAACTTTAATTTCAACTATAACATAAGAGAAAGACATTCCAAAAAATGATCTTAATTTGATTTCTTCTCCACAAATTAAACAATAAAAGAACAAAAGTATCTGTTTACAACTACATAAATACACATTACAAATAATGCATCACAGAAATTAGCACAACTAAGACTAACACGATTAATCACTGTCACTGGAACGAATCTCTCCGACTAAGTGACCGGAAAAATCCCATAGGCGACGATGGTGACGCTTCTCCTCCTGCCGGCATATCCGCAAGCGCGGCGGCCCAGCGGCGGATGCTGACGGTGCGCGCCGTCTTGAAGCTGTTGGATCTGGGCGTTTTGGAGAAAACGTTTGAAGATTGAGAAAGGATCAAGTACACCAGGCCCTGAACCAGAACGAAGAGAACCACCTTCAATAGAACGCCTTCCAAGCTTGAATCAAACTCCATGGCCATTAATAACTTGCGTGGATACTAAGAACTTGAAGAAACGTAATGAAATCTGGGAATTCTTATGTGAGTTGAGAAATGAATCTAAGTTTGTCTGAAGTTTGAGATGATTTATGTCGTATATATATGCAGTCATAGAGAGCGGTGATTGGAGTTTCGAGCACGGTTCCTTTGACTTGGCTTCTCGTAGACTGCATGATAAAAGTAAGAATCGTGACTTCGTCTACCAACACGTGATTTTCCTTTGAGTCCTAAAAATTTTGGATAATCTAATAAGAAACTATCTCGGGCAACCCGTTATGATTAAAAAAAATAAATGTGTTTCATTAATTCGTGTTTAATTGAGTGAATGACTAATTTCATAAAGTACTAGAAATGCTATTAGGACTATCAATAAATTTTTATATTTACAAAGTTCAAACTCCGATACCTTATTTAAATGAATTTATTTATTTATTTTTTTACTTGAACCGATTGTGAATTTGTGAAAGTTGGTCATAAATGGAATCAAATAAACACAAACTTCAATTATATCAGAAGCCATCATTTTATTTTTGGATTGCTTGTAATATTCCAGATATTGAGATAAGATAAGGAAAAGTCGAATAACTTTCTGTTGTTTTCAACAGAAAAAAAGAAGGCAGCTAGAGCAAAGAAGATTCTTTTTGGAATTAAATTAGGTTTGTTTCCCTTTTTCAAAATTCTTTTCGGATAGCATACGGGTTAGGTCCAAAGCATCCCTACGTGTACACATAAAATAAGTTGGACTAAAGTGTGTAAAATAATAATTGTTCTAGAACAAAAACTACGACCATGATTAATGTTGACATTTGACAAGGATAATTGGATAATCAGATCTTTTAATCTACGTTCAATTACCTGAAAATTTAAGAAAATAAGGTTCCGGATTTCTTCACACTTTTTTATATTTTGGTAATTGCAAGGATTTGAATTGAAAATTATATAGCTTCACCACCTAAGTTACATTACATCGATACTACAAATAAAATTGGAAGGAAAAAAAAAAGAATTATCCTAAATGATTGAGCCAAATTCCTGGAACAAAGCTCAAGCTTGGAACGAGTCAACCGCTCAATGATTGTATTTAGGGAACATATTCACGCGGGGGAATTAGTAAATGTGAGTTCGAGATCAATTTGGAATAGAATGGGGTTAGACCTTGGGTTAGCATTTCAGTGCTCAAGTCAGTAACCGTGCATGTCAAGTACCTAAGAGATCGGGGTGCATTTAATGAGCTTATCTGCCGGAGTAAATGAAGATGTATTTATACCCTCAGTCGTGGAATGATGGTGGACATCGTGTGAAGCATCTCGATTGACACCTGATGCAGTATTCCGGTCCATTTATTGCTATTGTGATATTGGTTGGTTACTTACTCAGTAAAAAATTAGTGGGTCACATGGTCACTTACCGAACCAACTGATGTTTGAACTATAACTTGGGTGAATCCATCGATCTCAATGTTTGAATTCAAGGTCAGATGACATGTACAATGGCCTATCTTAGCGGTGGGTGGCTTCATTCGACTATGGAATCGAATTTGGGTTCGAGGGTCGGTGGTAAAGGGGTTAGGTGGCTTAATGAGTTGTTGACACGTGAACCAGTGGGGCCACGCCAGCTGCCCAAATCTAATTCCACAATTCTAACCAACACAACAACCCTGCGAGTCTTGAGCAACGGCGCCAAATCCCCCTTCATTTCTGTCCAGAAAGCATGCACCATCAACATTAATTTTAATAACCCAGGAGGGGAGCCTGACCACGAAGCAGGCAAGATCGAACGAGGACCAACCGAAGGGGGTGCTTTAGCATCACAAAAAGCTTGAATGAAAGAGTCCACAAAAGAAACCACATCCAAGGGGCTCGCAAAAGAATTCTCCATACGTTTCTTGTTATGAAACCACCAAATACTCCAGAGAGTTGTAAGAAATCTCCTCGCATCATCAGTGCTTAAGTCCCGAAACGTGTTAAGGATCCACCGTCCACGAACAAGAATCACCTTCCCATTTGGAGACAGAAAACTAGCGTAAGGAGGTATAGGCCCACACTTGGCGGGTAAAAGGGCAGGAGAGGAAGGCGTGTTCAACATTTTCATCCAAGGAGGTGCACCAAGGGGAGGCTAAATCTGTAGCGCAATGGCGGGACTGGAGGATGGCAGCTGTGGGAATAGCAAAATTGCAGACTATCCAAGCAAAATTACGGACCTTAGGAGCAATATCAACCCCCCAAATCAAATTCCAATGGATCTCAGCTTGAAAACTAGAACCCGAAGCTCGAGCCCTTTCCAAAATGTCCGAATCGAGCAAATATGCAGATTTAACTGAAAAAATATCCTTCTTTACTGAATCGAGGATCTTCCCCAATATCATCGTCAAGGAGACAAGGAGGCAATGTTCTCAAAAGCGGACCGGAGGTCAAAGCGGCAGCTTTACTGGTTACTGGTTTTACTGGTTCAACCGGTCGGACCATCGGTCGAACCGGTATGACGTAATAAATAAATAATTATTATTTTATTAATTACATATATAATTTCATAAATATGTAAAATAAATGTTTAATTTTTAATATTTAAACAAAAAATAAAATTTCTTTATTCAATATTTTAAAAAATATATATTAGATCTAAGACATGAAATTATATTTTTTCATAGCAATTACCATGCAAACATTTATTTTTTCCATAAAATTTACAATATCCTAAAATAAGTATTAAGAAAAAAAAAAGAAAAAAGAGGAAATGGAAAAAAAAGAGGAAATGAAAAAAAAAAAAAGAGGTCTTAATCAAAAACCGGTTTTTCGGTCCGGTTCTCAGACCCAAAACTGGCAGTTAACCAGCCGGTTTTGCCGGTTCTGTACCGATCCGGTTCCAACTGGTTTTATATGGTGGTTCGGACCGGACCAGGCACCGGTCACAGGTTGAACCGGTCGGACCGACCGGTCCGGTCCGCTTTTCAAAACACTGGTTTGGATCAATTTGCAATTAAAGAAAAGGTCATTTGATTGTCAAACTCTTTCCCAATTTACAATTTATTTTCTATACGTTGAATGTGCTGGTTTATTTTCAGTGTATAACTTGTCTTCATTTTAGTTCACCTAAAATGCTGGTTTATTTCAGTAGATAACTTGTCTTCTTTTTAATTTACCTAAAATGCAATAATCCGCACAAAAAGAGGGGATGATATTGTTCAAATTAATGTGATCACATTCAAATATATATATATATATAATCCTAAAAATAGTTAGAGAGATTCGAATTCAAAATTACTATCCTGATAAAGGAACTTTTAATCACTGGAACCAACTATTGTTGGCTCACTTCTAACTAATACAAATACTTTTGAAATATATTTGACTCAATTAAAATATAATTCAATTTATTCTAAAAACTTAATCAACTTCCCAATAATTCATAAAAAAAAAAGACAACCTTCACAATAATTCTTAGAACTTCTTGAAAACATTCTTTTCATCGCAGCCACCACCTCTCTTTATTGCTTGATCCAACTTCACAAAAGTTAAACATCAGAACTTGTTCTTGATCATGAAGCTCACGATCATCAATCCTGGGAAAGTTTATGTGATTTCTGCACAAGGGACAAGTCCAATGGCCATAACCATTAATCCACCTATCAAGACAAACACCGTGGAAAATGTGGTTACAGTATTTCAGCTCTCTCATTTCATCACCTTCCTCGATCCGGCACAAGCAAACGGGGCATTCATGGCATCCCACATCGGAAACTGTATACTCACGCCGGAAACTGTATGAGTCAGGATCCTGCAACACTTGTATATCAGCTGCTGGAAAAGACTGGAAGAGGGATTGGTGAAGAAGAATAATGAAAGCGCTTTTGATGTTGGAGCATATGGAAACTATTGTGCTTAGTATGACTATGGGGTCGAAGGTTTCAGGCATGTTTGCGGAAGAGAAATATGGCAGAATTGTGATTCAACGTTCTATGTTAGATTAATCAGAAGTCTGGAATTACTAAAATTTTCAAGAAATTCGATAACCCGGCATTTTTGGTTATGGGTCTCTAACATGAGGTGGGGGAAGAATTTATAGTGTGTACATAATAACATTATAAAATGTACTATAAACATTAGAAATTTTGAAGCTCCCTACCCCTACATCCCCTACATCCCCACATCCCCACTTGAGTCAGTTGACAAGAAATAAAGTTGATTGCACTTTATCTTTTGTCCAATTAGAAATATTGAATCTAAGTTATTGTGGAAAAAATAGGACAAATAGATTTCAGAATAATGTAATTTAATTTTGATTTTCACAAATAGGCATGCTGGATTAATAAATATTCGTACGGATAAGGTTGATAAATCTGTCTTTTGGATATATTTCTTGCATACAGTAGAGGTATCTAACCCTATAGCTATATAGTTTGTTCGAAGTACGAAAATAATAGTTTGCAACTTTTTATATAGTTTGGATGAGATAATATGTAAAAGACTGTGATCATTTGGATCGTAAAAATAATTTTATCTTTTGGATCGTAAAATATATATGTAATTTTTGCCCTAAATTAATTTGCAGGACCTTTTCTAAGTTTAATTTCTCAATTTTGGTTTGATCTATCCTATTGAATAACTTAAGATGTTATTTCTATGCTATAGGGGTTTTTCCATTGAGCCCAAATTGCTTACTCTATGAAATCATTGAAATGATAGGGGTTTTCTTGCCTACCATTTGCACAAGTAGATTGAAATCTTTGAAATTTGAATATCATAGGGAAGCAATGCAATGCAATTAATCAATATAAAGGGGGTGACGGAATTGGATTAACTTTTTTTTTAGTCAAATATTTCGTGTTCCATTGTTGATTTTGTGTATGGATAAAGTTGAATCCTTACCCTTTGAGGGGTCGATAATTAACTGCCAACACTTACAAGTTACAATTCAACAAGGAAGCTATAATTATTAATTGAAGATAAATATTTATGATTTAGCAAGAGAACCAATCACCCCCGTAAAATTTATAATCTAAAGAAAAATAAATAAATACAATGAATACTAAAAGATAATAGCCGGTGCGTCGTGTTTTTGGTTGCAGGGTTTTTATGAATAGGCTTGGCAAAATGGCATTTTCTTTTAACACTAGAACTAGGTTATTGAATCTTGATCATGATCAAACATGAATTTCTACTTGGGTTTATTAAATACGAAATTGATTAGGGGAAGTTACATTTTATGATCCTACGATTATAGGCGGCGGAAATGCTGCTGTTCAAATGTCCTATGCAGACTCCACACTTCTAAATTGAGAACAAATGTCAAATAGATCATTTATAACGAAAGAAGTTATAAAATTGTCAAATGTATCTACATATATATCTAGTATTTATGCTTTATATATACTAGTAATTTTCTACTATATGTATATAACGAAATAATTATTATTTATTTAATTTTATTAAAATTAAAATCTTCATATATATATTTTTTATAATTTATTCTTGATATAATTATTAAATTATATAAATAAATGTGATAATATTATATCAATAAATATAACATTAAAATATAGATGAGAAAATTGCATAAATCGTATACCGACTCCACCGTTTCAGTGAATTTAGTACAATAAGTTTTTCGGTTGCAAATGTAGCCTATATCTATCAAAAAGTTGCAATTTGATGCAATTTTTTTCCAGAGATCCGAAAATCAACCGGAAACAGGACCTATTTGTACATATAGTCTCCCTACGTAAATATCCAATGTAGCAAATTAATTAGTGAGGTATTAATAAGCAAACCTTCGCAAAAACAACATAATTTTGTACTCAAATTGTACTTAACAAAAAAAATGCATTTTTGTCCATTATTTAACGGATGAGAGCGAAATTGCAACTTTACTCCTAATCCATTTTTTTTAGACCAACACGATAGAAAATATGTGCAATATTTCACATCTTTGATTCCGTCACCACCGTAAATTCGACACAAACGAAAGTGACATTTGTTCGATCCCACCACGTAATTAGTCTCACGATTACAGCCAAAATTGTGTGTTTCTTCTGTAATGACTAATGCGTCAAAAGGGAAAGAAAGACCGGAAGAAGGATTGATGAAAATGATGGCCGAAACCCCATTTGATATTAAAAATTTTGCAAAACTAGTTTGATTGGTATGGTTTCGGGGTTAAATGTAATTTAATGAGACATGCTTGAAGTTATCGAAACCCCATTAGTTAATTTATTTAGAAATAATGGTGTATAACATGTTATCTATCTCTCTCGTATTACTTTTGCATTAATTTTTTTAATTAAGTTATATCATATTTCTGTTTCTATTTGGTACAATGTGTTCAATATGCCAATCACTAGCTAAAGCAACTAAAAATAAAGCAGCTTAAACAAGTCAAAGTGAAAAGGATAGCAAATTTAATTTGTAACTTAATTTGAAGCATATGTAGCGTTAATGTTTGTCGACACGACGACGATCTCTCTCGAGACTTCTTGCGTATACGTATTATTTGTGGATGATATATATGGGTAAATATTTGGATACTCTTATTATGGCCAAACCTTATTCTTAGACCAAAGATTTTATAATATTATTATATAATATATTATATCTAACTCCAAATTAAATGAAATGATTACAAGTGATACCCTATATTAACATGTAATTACAGTTATATCATACTTAAAAAATTTTAATTACACACAATTCCACGAAGGCACGAACAATGCATTAATTACATATAACTCTCATATAAAATATATTAATTACATAAAAAGGTGTATATTTGCAAGATAGTGCAATTAAAATTTTCTAAAATTGGTGTAAATTGTAATTATATTTAAAAATAGGGTACTGCTCATAATTACATCATCTAATTTGGAAGCTACTAAGCAATCTACACCCTTTAAAGTTATCCATAAGTTAGGAGCATATCATTTTGTCACTACTGTTTTTGGAAAAAACAAACACAACAATTACATGAAGTTTTAGAACTCATAACAGACTTCACTTCTTCTAGGGAGAAGATCCCAGCAAATGAGATTGCAATTCAATTTGTTCCCCAACTTAGTCAAGTAGTCTGCACTACTGTTAAAATAACTCAAAACATGTACGAACTTAACCTCCCAATGTTTGTGTAAAAGATTCCAACTATTAAGAATGATGTTACCCAAGGGATGAGTGTTGATATCAACTTTATTAACGAGCCCAATAATAACCTCTGAGTTGACTTCAACCTCGATTCTCTGAAGTTGCAAATCTCAAGCTAATTTCAAGTCCCGAACGAAGACCCAATAATTCAGCAATCGTAATGGAGACATCTCCTTAGAAATGAAACCCATAATCCAAGTCCTGTGTTCGTCCCTAAGAAACTCCCCGGAAGTAGCTGAACTTTGCTCTTTTAAAACACTCCCATCACAATTTAACTTAAGGCAACTAGCTGGCGGTTGATCAGTTTAATCTTGGGCAGCTTAACGACATGCCCCAAACTCCACAATTACAAAATCTAACATTGCTATCCTTGCCAAGACCGGACATTTGGAACAAGATTTTTCATGCGAAATACCTTAAAGGGGAAGAGATTGTGGATCACAACGTCCCTCCGAATGTTTCGGAACTTTGGAAAGGGGTTGTTTGAAGTCTCCAACAAGTCAACTCCAACATCAATTGGAGAGTGGGAAATGAGAATTCTATTTCGTTTTGGTTCGACTCTTGGTTCGGGACCAATCCCCTTTATGACTCTCCCAACCTCTGACATTCTGTCGAAGACGAGAAGATCACCTTTTCTCATGCCATCACCTCAGAAGAAAAGTGGCATCTCTCTATCCTGAAAACCAAAAATACCCGACAAGGTGGTTGCCACTATATATAGCCACCCTTTGCTTCGTGATTTAACTCGCCCGGATGTTCGTATTTAGGGAAGTACTTCATTTGATAAGTTAACATGTGAGTCAGGTTATAAATCTTTGCTCGAAATAGATCCCCCTTTACTTAATCGGTGTTGGAATTAGATTTGGCGTATCCTCAAAAGTTCAAACTTTTCATTTGGCTCTATTCCCACAATAGCCTCATGCCTAATGCCCTAAATTGTAAGTGGCAATTGTAATTGTAGCACTAAGGGGCCGTGTCTCAAAGGCAAGGTAAATCAATCAATCATATTGTGCTTCTTCTAATCTATAGATCGGACTAAGAAACAAAGTTTGAATTAACTACCAAAACAACTACACAAGTAAACACAAACTAAACAGAAGCAACTAAAAATTCAACTAGAAAAAGGGAGCCAGAGAATGACACTCGTATAAGCATCATGCATGACTCATGCCTCAACAACTCAAGGTATTCTTACAAACCTAATTGCGAAATTATGTACTAGCTTCTCTCTAAGTCTAGTATGTGTATCCAACTAAGAATAATGTTGTTCTAGTGATCATTAGTTTAAAAGTTAAGCCAAAGATTCAAGATCAAGGTAATTAACTAACTATCTGCTGGACGTTTTTAAATAATAACTTAATTGTTTAGACCTTAATTAAATCTCTTTAAACATAGTATTCAAGTGTTAAAGGAAAATTTACCAATTCATTATTAATCTTTCCATAAAAAAGTGAATAAGAATCAAGTATGAGTAGATAGCTCATACAAGCATTTAAAAACCATTTTTAGAACAAACTCAAGTTATTGAGACATAAACACTTAACCCATATTATGTATCACCCCTCTAGCTGTAAGATTTAAATACTCATAACTCCACTAATCATTAAATCAATAAAGTAAAACATACTAAAATCATATATATTCATTGGATTAAAGCAAATATCAATCATCAAGCGTATAGAGATTCAATACAATATCAAAGCTCAACAACTGATACATTAGCTTGATAGTTAGAATAAAAGATTAACTATAATAAGAAAGGATGTGAAACTAGGAAGTGTTAGGGAAATGAAAATGATACAAAAATAATCAAAATCTTCAAGAAAATTGTAAGAATTGATAATCATCTTCTAAGGCTACTCCTTGTTCTCAAATTAGGCTAAGATATAATGTCTAAGTGTTCTCCTCTCACAAAAATCAGGGGTAAAAAAAAAGATAAAAAAGAGCCAAAATCGCACTTTTGCTTTCACACGACCTCAGACCAAATTGATACACCCGAACGGGTGATTAGCAAAATTCTTTATGCGTTTTCATTAACTCCAGTTGGGTGAACAAGTACAAATTCACCCAGGTTGGGATGAAGTTCCAACGGAGTTTTCCCATGCTAGCAACTCGGCCGGGTGAATTTCAAGAGCAAAGTTACTACAATAGAGCGAATTCTCCAAAATACTGACTTTTACTATCCCTCCTCTTGTTTTTTCTCCATTTCCTCCATTATCTACTCCAAAATGAAATTTATCTATAGTGATGTAAAAAGTATATAAATAAGCACATAAACCGCAATGAATCGAGACTATTAAAACTCAATCAAAAGTAAAAACTAAGCCTAACATATATGAGCAACTTGCCTCCATATATATGTTGCAGAAGAGCCTCTGCGCCATATATATATATATAAAAACAGAGAAATTTTTTTGATGTAAATTATCACAATCATGATCAATATCCACCCTAAATTAATACTTATTGATTGTGACCAACGTATATTTTTTTAAGATATTATGCTATTGTATAATGTCGTACGCAACTTTTTATCTGACACATATCTTATACTTCTTTTTTCTTTTATTTATTTTAACTCACACACCCAATTCCCAAGTGGTATTTTATACATCTTATTTATCTATATTATAAAAGAACGAGTTGTTTCTTACAAAATACGGATCGCCTAAATTAGCCCTATTATAATTATCTAGATAATTATTAGTGAAGGATAATTATGTAAATACATATTATAAATTATTAATTTAGATATAT
>JBBMKE010419276.1:0-11033 GCA_037834125.1 Lippia alba | reverse complement strand
AAATTTGTATAATTATGAAATATATGAAATGTAATGTATGAGTTCATGAAATAGAATTTGTAAATATGTAAGTATAGGTTATAAATTATAAAATGGATATGAAATGAAACTATTTGCCAAGAGTTATGAAATGAAATTATGTAATATGAATTTAATTAAATCAAATAAGTAGGAATAAATATAAACACATAGTCACATAATATCACATAATCAAGCAAAAGTCGATCTAACTCTCAAAAGCACACACACACGTGCGTACCTGTACGAAGAAAACACGGGGCGTCACAATCGCTCCCCCTTAAGAAGGATCTATCCTCAGGTCCGATGCCTCGAGTTCTGGACTCTAAGCATAGCTTGTAACGCCCGGCGCGTGACGTTACATCCCCGGCACCAAGACCCAGACCCGGTCATGAAATGGAAGTCCAAGCCCGAATCCGAATTAAGGCGAACGGGGACACAACACACACACACTCTAGGCTAGGCGGGACTAATCCTTGGACCACATAATCACACACATCAGAGAACACTCAAATACGCGGAAGCATAAATACATAACATAAAACAAAGTGATCCACGGGCTCTACACAATTCAATACAATAAAGCACGGCCTTCACAGCCTTAAGTACAGTAATTAAAATGCACCAAGAATGAAATATATAACTGAATATGAGTGTGTGTGCCACAAGTCCTAAACCTAAAACAAGACACCAAAAGACAGGAACTCCCACCTAGCACTCCAAAAAGGAAACCTGCACAACACAACTGAAACAAATCCGGTTCAGTCTATAGGAGACTGGTGGGTATAAAAAGCAGGGCATACAATAAATATATAAAGCGTTAAATAGACAATCACATGCATAATATAATCCCATATGAGGTATAACAAAACCCCCAAGTGGGTAAAGAAATCAACTCACGGGATTATATATTTCATTTCATTAGCATTCGGTCATTATAAGCCCGACAAGGGGGCGTGCATAATTCTCCTTCCGCCACCTCGTGTAATTCATTAACATTCATTCATTACTTTCATTCATACATTCATTCTTTCATTCGTGCGTTCATTTAATCTTTCGTGCACATTCATTCAATTTCAATATACGTTTGGGCAATCCGTGTACCGGCCTTCTCACACGTTCCTCCTTCTCCGGGTGATGGTTGGGTGATCAGCCTGAACCATCCATGCATTGACCTAGAGGGGTACATGAATCCCCTAAAGGAACTCAGTGGCTACTATCTCCAACGAGGTCTAGTTGCACCGTTCATTGGTGGGACTAGTATGAGGGATCCCCCTCGACCCTTGCCTCTCCGGTTAGCCACTCACACTAAACCCCTGGGCCCCATTCTGTGCATTCGGTCCATTCTCGCCAAAACAAGGTAGGGTTCATAACAAGAGGGCTTTACGTTTGCAATCATTTACTCGATAGAAAATGACTCTAATTACATATACGTATAATTTTGGCTCAAAACGTTTCACATAGGAGTTCTATTAGGTCGTTTAGCTAATAGTAGAGAAACCCACCTTTGAAGTTTAAAACAAAAGAAGCAAGCTTCCAAAATGGTCTTGTCTCCACTGGACCCGAATCTGTACAAGAAAAGTGCGTGAGACTCTAAATGACCACAATTGACGCTCGGTGCAATGAGGGTGTCATGAAATGCATAAGAATAATATCATGTTATGAGAATATTCATGTGTATAATAAATGCCCATTAAGGCTCATATTCAATCATTTCATTCATGATTCATACGTTCGTGCCCATTCGATTTCATAACTTTCATAAATCAATTCATATCAATACATAATTCAATAATAATGATCTAGACACATAATTCATTGAGTTCACAAGTCATAAGAGTCATAAGACATAACACATTAAGCAATTAGGGCTCACAAATCATCAAGCCAAGCATTCACTGGCAATTAGGATCAACGTCGGCATGCGAACTCATAATAAGCACAAATCACGTCAAACGAATCCATAATTTCACAAAATGAGCCTAATACATCATAAATAATAAATTAATAAAGCATACAATTCATTCAAATCATGAACAAGGGTTCAAAGAGGAGAAAGGAATGCAAAGAGAGAGGTTTGAGCAATGATTAGCAAAAGCTGACATAAATTGAAAACGCGCAGGCTGCGGTAAATTGAGGATAACTCGAGTTGTAGAAGTTGGAATGGGGTTATTTTGTTGAAAACTAAAATAGACACACTGAGCTTTCCAAGAAGGTATGGCTCCAATTATAGTTCAAAGCGAGGAGAAAATGGCGTTGGTACAAAGTTGGATGAAAGTAGATTTTCGAGGGAACGGCCACACCAAAAAGAATTAATTATATCTCATAATCTAGAAAAGATATTGAGGTGAAATAAATTGGAGATTAAAATAGACTTCAAAAGGTTTCTATGGTCAAAATTTTAGGTCATTTGGAGTTCGGACGAAGATACACGAAGCAAAACAAAATCAGGCAGAAAACAGGGCAAAATCCACGGGCGTGGGAAAAACAAAGGCAAAATTTCCACGGGCGTGGGAAATGGCCAAAATGAGGCAGTAGCTTCCGGCTTGATCCACGGCCATGGGAACCCTACCCAAAAAAACCCAAAATAAGTTTCAATCGGCTAAAATAAGTTTCTCGATGACAGAAGCCAGTTGATGCCCAACTTTACTCTCTAACTTAACTCTGTCGCAGCATCCTTCCCGTAGAAAACTATTCACCGTCTCTGAGCCCATATTGCTATGTCATATTTCTCTCAGTGGTTGGTTAGGTAACCATTTATCATTCTAAAACGACAAGCTTATTTCACCTATAATCCAAGAAATAAAGTTGTCTGCTTGGTCTCTAACTTTACATAACCTCTTCCATGTATGCGAATGTCGTACGGAATATGGTGTGTGTAGAGGGTGTACACTAGAACAATATTTCTTGATCATATATTTTGGATTGTCCGGAACGGAGCCTCCACCACAACTTCCAACTGAAAGTTTCCACCATATCTTACCGTCTTCTCACCCCAAGTCCACCCTCTTCCACCGGATAGCAAAGTTTCTCCCACTTAGCCCAATGCAGAGACTTTTTGTTTGACATAGTCCCCCAAAAGAACGTGTTCATCCTAACTTCAATCCCCCTCAAAACACCTACAGGCGGTTCTACTATTTGAATCAAATGCATCGGAATGGCATAAATTGTTGATTTTATCAATTGTAGCATCCCGCCATATGACAAGAAGTTTGCTTCCCATCCCTCAATTCTTCCTCTAATTTTCCCCAATAACTGTTCATACAACATGGTTTTCCTTCTTTCTTTGTACAAAGGGGCCCCCAAATATGTGATGGAAAGTTCTCCTCGCTGAAAACCAAAGACGTCCCTCATGGTTCGGTTCGCTTCTTCATCTTTAAACCCTACCAAGAAAGAACTTTTTGACACATTTACCTTTTGTCCCGATTTGGATTCGCACTCCAATATTGCCATTTTAAATTGATCCAGGCTAATTCTTCAGCTATTAGTGAACAACATGGTATCATCCGCATATGCCAAATAGGACATCGGGATTGAGCATTGTGTATGATAACAATAGTTTTGGTCATTCTCCAGCATCCTGTTAAGACAAAAAGACAAATAGTTAGCTGCTAAAACAAACAACGAAGGTGAAAGAGTGTCACCTTGACGCAACCCTCATGTTAAATGGAAAACCCTCCGACTTCCCATTAACGAGGACCAAAAACCAGCAGTTGATAATGTTGTTTCGGATCCATCCCACCCAATTACTCGGAAATCCCTTTCTCTCCATGAACTTGTATAGGAATTTCCACTAAATCCTGTCATATGCTTTCTCCATATCTAGCTTTAAAACCACATTCTTGTCCCGGGCATTGGTATCTAGGGCATGAATCATCTCTTGTGCTAGAAGAATGCTATCATTAATGAGACGAACCTTTATAAACCCACACTGGTTTTCAGCTACCACTTTTGGAAGCACCTTAGCCAATCTGTTATTTAGGAGCCTAGATATGATTTTGCTAGAAAAATTACAAAGGCTGGCCGGTCTAAAATCATTCCAGTGCATTGGGTTATCTTTCTTGGCAAGAAGCACTATCGACGTTGCAGTATAAGCTCTCGAAATTTGCACCCCTTTACTGAATTCAGCAACCATTTCAAACACCTCCTCCTTAATTATATCCCAAAATTGCTGGTAGAATTTCGGGCCAAATCCATCGGGGTCTGCAGCTCCGTTTGGATTTATCTCAAACACCGCCTCCTTGATTTCCTTTTCACTAAAATTTACTTCCAACATTATGTTGTCTTCATGGCTGGTCCCCCTTTGAATTCCTATAATGTTGCCACTAATCGGGTCCGACTTAAACAAATTCTCAAAATATTCCTTCGCCGAAGTTCTGAACTACACCGGGTTCGTAATCTCTTCTTGGTTCGCCCAAACTCTTCTTATTGGCCTTTGAATCTCTTTTTCTTTACCAAAGAATGGAAATACTTTGTGTTCCGCTCCCCCTCAACGATCCATTCGCAAGCTGCCTTCTGTCTCCAGTAATCTTCCTCCATCAAAAGAACCTTATTTCTCTCAGTCGACACTCTCTTTAGCTCGACCAAATTATCTTCTGAGGGTGTGTTATCATATCTTTCCTCTGCTGCAGCCACCCTATTCTCAGCATCCTTCACCCTATCAAATATATTTCAAAAGGTTGCCCTATTCCAGATTTTTAGGTGCTTCTTTAATCTAACCAGCTTCTGGTGAAGTTTCCATTTACTGAGTCCATCTACCTGTTTCTTCCAGTTATCAGCAATAACCGTCTCAATTCCCTTATGTCGTAGCCATATGTCTTGAAACCGAAATACAGCCGACACTTTCTCACTTGACTCTGATCCCTCAAAAAGCAGAGGACAATGATCAGATGTGCTTCTCGGCAAGTGATTAATTGTCATATTTGCAAACAAGCTAGCCCATTTTCCGGACACCATGATACGGTCTAATCTCTGCCACAGACCTCCTTTCTCCCACGTGAACTTAGGGCCTTTAAACGCTAGTTCTATCAGCCCTGTGACTTGAATGAAATTGTTAAAATCATTCATCGCTAGCATATCCGGAGGTCGTCTTCCTCTCTTTCTCTCCTCCGAAGATCTTATGGGGTTAAAAATCTCCCCCCATTATCCAATTCTCCTCAGAATGATCAAAATTCCTGAATTCTTCCATATGTCTCTTTGGCCAACTGTATCACTTTCTGCATATATGATGGCAAACAAAATTGGTTCAATCCATCTCATGCCTGAGAGTCTCAAGTGAAGAAATTGGCGAGAATCCTTTAGAATGGTGACTTCCACATCTGCATTACAAAAGAACTAGATATGATTAGATGTATTAGCACAGACTTTATTAAAGTTAAATTTATAACAAAAATAACTAGAAGCAAGAGGAATTATAGGCTCAATAATGGCCATGAAATCTAGATTAATTCGAATTTTGTACTCCTTGAGGATACGCTGGCGTGCTTTATTGCGTATTCCCCTAATATTCCAGATGAGTCCTCTTATCATCATGTCTGACCAGGAGGTAAGGCCGACGATCTCAGCGTCCTTTCAGCGGCCTCTGTGCTCCGGGTTGGTGATTGCCTTGGTTTTTTTCTTTTTCTTCTCTACCAACTGGAAATTTGGATCCGTTTGCTCCTTGTCCAAAGACTTTGATCTGGAATGCATTGCCATCTGTTTCACCGTGTCTGAATCATCCTCCTCCGATTCATTGCCTTCGCTACCCTCCTCTGACTTTTCTGCCACATTCAGTTCATTATTTGTAACATCCTTTCTGGTCGGATGCCCTCCCACCAAATTGTTCCATGCCTCGTTTAGATCCTGAACTCCCGTTGGTTCCAAGGAATTCTCCTCCCTGTCGTTTGTTGGCTTACTCGAGGCTGTCTCCAAAACCTTTTTTCTGTTGTTTGAGCCTGTTGCCATATTTCCTTCTCCATGTTCTGAAATTCATTGTTGATTTCTTGAAATTGGTGGAAATCTTCAAAAGCCTGTTCTGCTATTGTATCTTCCCCTAAAGTTTGAAACACGTTGTTCTCTTGTGTTTTTTCCTGTTCATGGTCCTTGGATGATTGAACCATATCTTCTTTTGCAACATCATTCTTTTTCGCAAAAGTACGTTCAACCCACTTCTTCTTACCCATCTGCTTCTCCACAATGATATTTGTTGTGTTCTTCTCTAAATCTTGTCGTTTCTCCTGGATGAGCTCTCAGAGGTCCCATTTGCCTTGCTCCTCCGTTACTTCTTCCTTTTTGTTGTTCCCATCATAGCATTTCTTTTGTTCATGGCCTAATTTATTGCATCTTTTGCAATATGGAGGAATTTTCTCATATGTGATCTCTTGAATGTGTGTGCCTAATTGTAATATTTTAGATAGTAATTGATGATAACATTAGAAAGTTGAACTAGTAAAGTAAAAAAATAATAATAATACTTTGGATGAACAAATGTAATTAACCCTTTGCTAACTGGAGGTTTAGCTTAATTGTCATCCAATATCATCTGTTTATTTTTGAAAGGCTGGGCCTTCATATTCCGTATCGTTGCTGGGAGACACGTCAATTTCTGATGTTCTACTAGAAATGGTCGCAAACATGAGCCTTGGAATTACTGATGGCCCTAAGGCCGCGTTTACTTCGTCTCTAACCAGGAGTTAGAGCTTCCCGTCCGCCGTTTTCTACCATTTACTCTGCGCGTCCTCCAGCCTGAGATTGCCGTACAGGCCTGTAGGAAAATCATGATATTGAATCGGCCATCAAACATGCAATTTTGCCATGTCTGGCGAGACATGGCTTTTCCTAATGGGGGAAATTTACCAATTTGTTCCCTTTTTGCTGATATTTACAAATGGTTGCCACTGAAATTAGGGCTGGTGCGAAGTATTTCCCTTTCCCTCTGAGTGCTGCGAAACAAAATTGTTGATTTTCCCCCATTTTACCATCTTCCCTTTCATTTAGTTGGAGCTCCCTGTGGTAGAACACTGCGAAATAGGAGGCGATTCATTACAAGAGCTGCGTCCTGCTCTTTTCCCTAGTCTCTACGTTCAATTGGGTATCAATCGGAACCCTAGAAGCCGGCAACCATGGTAAACTCTCTATTCACACATTGTTTAATTAGGGTTCTTGTCGGCAAAATCTCTAATGTTCTTATTTTGAACAAAGTGTGACGAATATGGTGTTTGTGCACAGGTATTTCCCGGGATTCCATGCACAAGAAGTGTGCCACTGCAGGGAAGAAGAAGGCCTGGAGGAAGAAGAGAAAGAAAGTTCATTTATTTGTTCCAATCTCTTTATCTGAGATTTGTTGTTCTGTATGTAGCTCTAGTATTTATCTGTTTCCTCGAATATTCATGTGAATCTTAAAATTTATGGAAGAAAAAGGTTGGAGGTTTGTATCTTTTGTGTAAGTTTTGTGCACATTTGTTTTAATATGTATTAAATCTTGAAATTTACAAACGAAAAGGTTGGAAGGAAGAAAAATATTGAGATTGGTTCCAGTAGCTTTGTGAAATTCTGTTTTCTTAATTTTTTTCTTCTGTTTGTATGTTTAGAATGAGAATGAGCGATGATGATCATTTGATGCTTATTTTTTGCTATAGAAATCAGAATTAGCAAAAATAGATTTATATTTGTTACTTATAATTGGTGTTTGTATAGTTCGGTACATTAATTTGTTGTTCCTCTTAAATAGGTATGAGCTCGGAAGGCAGCCCACAAACACAAAGTTGTCTAGCAACAAGACGGTGCGCAGAGTGAGAGTTCGTGGAGGTAATGTGGAGTGGTGTGGTTGAGGCTGGACACAGGAAAATTCTCTTGGAAGTGAAGTTGTGACCCCGAAGACTCGTATTCTTGATGTGGTCTACAATGCTTCCAACAATGAGTTGGTTAGGACCCAGACTTTGGTGAAGGGTGCTATTATTCAAGTGGATGATGCCCCATTCAAGCAGTGGTATCTTCAGCTGACATTGGTCGCAAGAAGAAGGCTGCTGCCAAGAAGGAATGAGATGTAATGATAATATCTTTTATTGTTTCAATATAGTATTTTTACTACGAAATATAGGTTCAAATACCTGAATTTGTTTTATTGAATATGAAATTATCACTCGGATTATGTTGATGATTTATTTCTGACTGTGCCTTAGGAGATTGAGGTTGCTGCTGAGGAGGTAAAGAATAGCAACCATGTTCAGAGAAAAATCGAAAAGCGTCAAGCAGAGCGTGAAATTGATGCACATGTTGAAGAGCAATTCGGTGGCGGTCGTTTGCTGGCTGCTATTTCTTATGTGATATAAATCTTTTTAGTTGTAGTTATATTTTGGAGGGCAAAGAGTTGAGTTTTACATGTAGAAAATCTGGAGGAAGAAAGGAAAACCGGTGGAGCTTAAAAACCCGCAAAATTTTCCAAACCACAATGTTAGTTTTGTTTTACTTGTCTGTCACCGTAATGACTGGAATTATAGTTTTGTTGAGTTCTCCGGAGTTATATTAAACTGTTTCGATTATCTCTGGAACGATTGTGGTTAAGTATTCGTGGCCAATTAGTTGATTACTACATGCATGGATGATCGTTTGGCTGCGAATTGCTTTTGCGTTAACCTTTTGTAAGATTTTGTTTGATCCAAATTTAATCAGCCCATATGATAAAATTTATGGCAAAAGAATTAATCAAGGGGCTTCCATCATGACGTGTACCTCAGCAGCTATGGCAGAGATGATGTTAAGATATGGGTGGAAGCCTGACAATTTGGTCTAACTGAGAGGATGGCTGAAATAATGAAATTTCAAACTTAATTTCAGGCGCAGGAAGGTAATTGTCATACAAACACACGTTTTCTATTAGTAAAGGTAAACGCCAAAGCTAATAAACTGGAAGAAAAATAATGAAAAGTAAACAACGAATATGGGCATCTAGTGTAACTAATCTAACCCCCAAATCATTACATCCCAAATCATGTTTCCAAAAGTAAAGGCGGCCTTAGTGTTTACTTTATCTTTTTAAATGAGTTTGTAGTTAACTTAAAAATAGGGTGTTGTTTACTTAACATTTCATAAACCATTAAAATAGGTGGAAAAATCCAGATTGCCCTTTTTCTTAATGAATAGAATAAGTCGATCAAATTTAGCTAGTGAATAATTTTTCTTATTTTTTTAACCAGGTAAGTTGTAGGCATTACAAATTGAAAAATAGGAATTAAAAATTGTGACTATTAAAAATTTAAAAATTAAAAATTGTGAACATTAAAAATAGTTCATCTAGAGATTTTAAATAAATTCACCAACAACATAGGCTAAACTTTTGAGTATAGTTTCATAAACTAATGTGGAAAAATATGTATTTATTTGTTGGTTGCCCGACCATAGTAAAGATTATACTAAAAAAAGAAATTAGATTATAATTAAGTATAATTTTATAAAGATAAAAATAGATAAAACTATGGAAGTTGATTTCGTTACGAATATTAATTTTTTGTTAAATTCAAAAACTTTCACAGGTATATTAATAAATTTTTTATATTAATAATAAATGGGGATAAAAATAATGTAAAACGCATGCACCAAAGAACATAAAATGGACAAAAAGAGAAAGAACATTAAAGTCAAAATGAGAGAAATGCTAGATCTAAAAAGTAATTTAAATGGCAAAGTGGTAATATTGGGCAACTATTGGACAAACATGTCAAAGAAATTTACATTAAATGCAATGGTTTAGTTAAGAGCTACTTTTTGAGTGTTTTATTATCCACACCCATAAGCCATAGGAAAAACGGGCTGAATGGATTTGATCGGGTCATAGACAAGGTGAAGTAAACGCTCTTAACCGGCATCTTATTTAATGTGAATGAAGTTAACTTTTCTAGTAAGCGTGTCTAAGTACATAACAGACAGATATTTATACTAGATGATTACATTAATAATCCTATTTAGACTTGTGCATGGTTCACTAATATTTAATTAACTCCAGAATTGATGGCACGACAACGGAGTCATATTAAATAAAATATTGATTATTCATCCTACATTCGCCATGGGATGAGCAATCTGCCCTCACATCCTCCACTCATCCCATTACTAATTTATCTCATCTCATCCCAACCAATAAAGTAAACATGCTATAAATTTATTCAGCTCATTCTCCATCATGGACTAACCAAAACTCTTCAATTAAGAAAAGAGCTCCGGGCGACATCAAGACTGGCCAAGAACAAGATTCTGAAACATATAACTATTAGATACACATAGAATTACAAATTGAGTTTCTTACATCTGCATATTTACCTAGTTTACTCCAGGTTTCATACTGGATATGATAGTGTCATGTCCATGAAGGGCAGCCTGCAAATAGATAAAATGTGGAACATATTAGTTTGCAAAGTTCATTAATTTTCTTAATTGATTTTCCTACAAGACATCTAGGATATACATTATTGAAGGCTCTTTCACCAGTCACCACTTAAACCCTAGAATTTTATTTTCTAATTCAGTATCAAAGGAATAACCATGGTAAGGGCGAGCGGAGAGAGTCTACGAACTTCTTCCGATCAGCCAGGTTGAGCTTCACAGGAAACTCTGGCGGCGGAAGAGAACGCGGAGACGTCGTTGAAGTTCGTTTGTAGAACTTGATTGACTCTGGTAGGGTTGTAAGCGGATACTAAACGGAGCGGATGTGCAGTATTCGTATCTGAATCCATTTAGTACATCTGATATCCGAATCTATTATCCAATGGATAATGAAAATATTATCCGTATCCTTATCCGTTGGATATTATCCGGAAATCGGATTATCCGAATCCGTGAGGATATCCAATACTATGAATTATCCGATATCCGACATTCGAATCCGTTTACTTGTTTCACATGTATTTTTCTACTAAAAATAAAAACTAAAAATTCAATATCACAATTCACTATCAAATACAAAATTCGTTCACATATTCATACAAATTTATAATCAAATATTAAATTCATACAAAGATTCATAAAAACTCATATAAATATCA
>JBBMKE010419239.1:0-11035 GCA_037834125.1 Lippia alba | reverse complement strand
AAATGGAAAAATACTAGTAGGAAAGAAAAAAAAGAAATAAAGACTCCTTTTTTGCTTTGAGAATGAAAGTATGCCCCTTTAACTTATATTCGAGTTATATTATCGAAAATGTTGTATCGATAAGATATGTGAGGTAGACTCTTATCTTTTGATGTAACAACAAAATGCGATGAATAACTGAACAAGAACAAAGGGTATGATTGAATCATAACATCAGATTTCACTAGTTAAAAGGATTAGAGTACAACTATCGAGTACAAAGTTCACAAATAAAACTTCTTGAGATTGTGTGCATTCCAAGATCGAGGAAGGGATTTTCCTTGTATGTCTTTGAGGTGATATGATCGATTCTTCCCGATAGAGGTGACTAGATAAGGTCATTCCCAATTGTCATCGAGTTTTCCCACATGCCTTGTGATATCGATTCTCTTCAGAACGAGATCTCCGACTTGAAAATGTCGAGGTAAGAGATGCTTGTTATAAGCTCTTGAGGTGGTCGCGTGATAGCTATGCATTCGCTGGTGGGCCTTCTCTCAGAGCTCTTCAATTATGTCGAGATCAAGAGTGTGTAGTACAGAATTTTGCTCGAGCATTTGTTGTTCGATTATGGGGGCATGATGTAGGATCTCTGTTGGGATCATGGCTTTCGATCCATATACCATTGAGTATGAAGTTCGCTGGTTTGGTATCCGGGGCGTTGGTCGATAAGCTCATAGAACCCCATCTAATTCATCGACCCAGAATTCCTTCTTGGCATCGAGTCTGGTCTTGAGAATTTGGATGAGGGTTCAATTGGTGACTTCTACCTGTCCGTTGGCTTGCAGATGTCCGACCGATGTAAAGCATTGACCTATTCAAAAGTCAGCTTGGTACGCCTTGAGTTGAGTGCTTCGAAATTGCGGTCCATTATCCCATATAACGACTCGAGGGATTCCAAATCGAGTAATGATGTTCTTCCCATTTAGAGAAGTAACTGATCTTGGGAACGGCTAAATCTTCAACCCATTTAGAGAAGTAGTCGATGGCTACAACGACGAACTGTCTTTGTCCAGAAGCTAGTGGAAAAGGACCAATTATATCGATTCCCCATTGGTCGAAGGGCCAGGCTGAGTCGACCACAATCATTTCAGTCGGATGTTGATGTGATAACGTAGCAGTCTTTTGACATCTTATGCACTTCTTGACGAATTCGTACGAGTCTTTCCGTAAAGTGGACCAGTAAAAGCCTGCTCGTGAAACATTCAAAGCAAGGGACTTATAGCCCGAGTTATTTCCACATGATCCAGGGTGAATTTCCCCGAGCACTTGTTGCACTTGAGATGGTCGGAGGCATCATTTGATTGGACCCATAAAAGCTCTCTTATAGAGTCTTCCTTCATTATCGAGAAAGTAGTTCAAGGCCCAGTATTTGATTTTCCTTGCTTCAGCTGGGTCTTCGGGGACTGTTCCGTCTCGAAGGAAAAGGACCAAATTATCAAGCCAACAGGGTTCGGCTATATCGATAGCGTGAACCAGAGTCGAATCTTGGTCGATCACTCTATGCTCTGAGGTGAAGAACATGATTGTTTTGGCTTTAGAACCTTGCTGGCCGCTAGCGAATTTCGACAAGGCGTCTGCTCGAGTATTCTCTTCCTTGGGCACATGCATCAGTTGAAATTCGTCAAAATCGACCAGGAGTTTCCTTACAAACTCGAGGTATCTAACCATAGTTTTCTCTCGAGCTTCATATTCCCTGATAATTTGTCCGACGATAAGCTGTGAGTCGGCTAGGGCTCGGAGTGGGGTGATACCCTGTGTTTTTGCTATCTTCAATCCTACTAAAATGGCTTTATATTCTTCTTCATTATTTGTAGCGGGAAAATCGAGAGCGATGGCGTATTCGAGCACGTCGCCATGGGTGTTCTGTATGGATACCCCTACCCCTCCTGAAAAGGTCGAAGAGCCATCGACTGACATAACCCATAAGGTGTTGTAGGTTCCCTTCATGGTTGCTTTGTCTTTTTCGGCCAGGAACTCGGCTAGAATTTGAGCCTGATATGCCACGCATGGTCGATAAGATACTTCGAACTGTCCGAGTTCAATTGACCAACGTGTGAGGCAGCTAGAAGCATCGGGTTTTTCCATAATTTTCTTTGGAGGTTGATCTGTTAGCACGATTATCGGGTGTGTCTAGAAATATGGCTTGAGTTTTTGAGATGAATGAGTTACTGTAAGGGCGAATTTCTCGATCTCTAAATATCGGGTTTCTGGGCCGTGTAGAATTTTGCTCAAGTAGTACACCGGTAAGTGCTTCCTGTCTCGGATAGCCACCAAAACTGAGTTGATGGTCTCGTATGTAATAGCCAGATAAAGATATAATGGTTCTGAGTCGAGAGGTTTGGAAGAGTGGAGGAGTCGTGAGATATTGTTTGAGGTCCTCGAGGGCTCGATCGCAATCGGGAGTCCATTCGAAGGACTTTACATTTCTCAAAATTTTAAAGAATGGGAGGTTCCTTTCCGAGGATTGAGAGATGAAATGATTGAGGGAGATTACTTGACCAATCCATCATTGTACATCTCTGACCGATTCTGGTTTCTTCAATTATTGGATTGCCCTAATCTTTGCAGGGTTTACCTCGATGCCTCTGCGACTAACCATGTATCCGAGGAATTTCCCGTCGTTGACTCCGAAGGTGCACTTAGCTGGATTTAGCTTGAGGTTAAATTTTCTTAATAGATCGAAGGTTCGTTTGAGATGATCGAGGTGGTTCGACGGCCTTCTCGCTCTTAACAATCATGTCATCAACGTAGACTTCCATAGAATTCCCGATTTCAGACTCGAAGACTCTATTCATCATGTGTTGATAGGTTGCCCCAACATTCTTCAACCCAAATGGCATTACTTTGAAGTAGTAGATACCATTAAACACTATGAAGATTGTCTTCGACTCATCTTCTTTAGCCTACGCATTTGTAGTAACCTTAAAACGCGTCCATCATACTTAAACGTTCACAAACCGCCGTGGAATCGCCAAGCTGGTCGATTCTGGGCAGAGGGTATAGATCCATCGGGCATGCTTTGTTGAGGTCGGTGAAATCTTTTCACATGCGCAATTTTCCTCCTGGCTTGGGTACCAACACAACGTTGCAGAGCCATTCGGTGTATTGTATTGGAGTGATATATCGAGCATCTAGTAGCTTATTGACTTTTCTCTCGATGATCGCGTTTCTAGCGTCGCTCTGTCTTCGCAATTTTTATTTTACAGGCTTGGAGGATGGATCGACATTGAGGTGGTGTTCGATGACTTTCCGATCGACTTCCACTAGTTCGGAGGCACTTGAAGTAAACACATTGAGATTATCTCAAAGAAACTGTACGAGCATGCATTCTTCGCTCCCATATCATCCTTTTCCAATGTAGGTGTTCTTCTCCGGATGGCCAGGTAGAAGTTCGATTATCTCACATTCTTCTGAGGACTCAATCTTTGGTTCTTCTTGCTTCGTCTTCTTCGACCGAAGGCTCGCTTGATCGGGAGGGCCAGGAGTAGAGCTTCCTGGGTCACTGAGGTATTCCTCAGATAGAAGATCAGAAATGGGAAAGGAAGCTGGGTCATTCTCTTGATTCGAAGTTTTCTCCATTGAGATAGCATAACAGGTCCACGATACCAGGACATCGCATCTTAGTTCTTCTATCCTAAATGGTGTTGGAAGCTTAACCATTTGATGGAATGTCGAGATAACAACGTGAAAATTGATGAGCCCAGGGCATCCAAAGATGATGTTGTAGGCCGATGGCATTTCGACCACTAAATATTTGATTTCGAGGGTAGCCCTTCTCGTAAGGTTCCCATAGAGGTAACTAGTCGAATTCGACCTTTGGTGTAAACTTCGGCGTCTCCAAAACCAATCAATGGTGTTCTGATAGGGTCAAGTAATAGTTTATCGTGTAAATTCATTCGAACAAGGGTCGAATAAAAAGTAATATTGCTAGAACTTCCATTATCAATAAGAGTTCCAGATATAACAAAGTTGGCAACATCAAGAGTGAGGACCATCGGACAACTTGGTGCGTCGTTCGATTGATGTTGGGTATCTATTACATCATTAGAACAAAAAATAACTTCCTGATCATGCCACGGCTCGTTAGTCTATACGTTGAAGATCTCCCGAGGACCAAAGTAGCTCCGAGCGGCCTCTCGTCGAGTCCATTTTCGAGCTATTTTTGAATCACCACCAGATGGTCCTCCTGCAATCATATTGATTCTTACGAGACAAGGCGAATTGTTATGTTCTCATTTGATGGGCGGTTTGGCTTGTCGAGCTCGCTGAGGAGATACTTCGACTCAGTGGTCCTGGTTTCGAGTGTGATCGTCGATCTTCTTAATAAATTCTTGCAAGTGTTCGCCTTTGATGAGCCTTTCGATCTCTTCTCGGAGGGTGTGGCAGTCGGCTGTGCTATGTCCTTGTTGTTGGTGGAAGTTACAAAACTTGTGGCTTTCTTGGTTCTTGGCAATGTTTTTCATGGGTTTGGGTTTCTTGAGGAGTTTAGGGTCAATCACGTTGTAAATCTCCTCGATCGGTCGAGTTAGTTGTGTAAAGTGTTTGCAAGGCTGTGAAGGTCCGGCTGCATCATTCTTCTACCGATTATCTATTTTGGAGTATCGTACAGGGTCATTCTTCCTGGCCTGGGTTGCGTTGAATCTTGAATTCTCGAGTTCCTCGAGCTGCATCCAATCGCAAGCGGCGGCTTAGATATCGGCCAAGGTCTTGGGCTTCTCTAAGAAGATGTAGTGGGTGCAGTCATTGCTGATTACAGCCTGGTGGACGATCGATATTAAGAGGTCGATGCTCGGTTCATCTATTTTGATCACAGCTTGGGAAAATCGAGTGAAGAAATCTCTCAACCACTCATTGGGACCTTATTTGATTGTATACAGGTAAGTCGAGGGCAATTTGTCTCCTTTCATAGAGAAAAAGTGGGCAACAAATTTCTCGGTCAAGTCCTGGTAGGAGGGGATGCTTTACGGTGGAAGTCGATTGAGTCAGCCCTGAGCAGGCCCTTCTGGTGTGGTTACGAAAATCTTGGCCCAAATGTCAGTGTTGTGCGGAAACATGCTTAGTTGCATTTCGAGTCTTGAGATATGTTTCCCTGGATCGGTGGAACGATTGTACGTGGAAAGGCCGGTTAGAATCTTATCATCGGTGGTAGCTTCGATAATGGCATCACAGAATGGGGAATTGGCTTCACGGATGCTCCGATATCTCTGTGGTCGATCTTGGGGAGGATTCAGTCATTCGACTTGATTATGAGGTTGGTTAGCGTGTTCGCATTGATCCAAGTTTTGACTCGGAGACTGACCACGGGAACCTTGGCCCTCATGTTGATTTTTCTTCCCTTGGGACTCGAGAAGGTAATTGGTCCCACAGATCATCAGATCGTATTATCCTTCCTCTATTAGATCGCTGGATCTCGTTTCTCCTCCCATTAGGTCTAGCCTACTAAAAACATCATTATAATTACGCTGGGGGACTGGTTCGTTTCACTTTGCATATTTCTCTCGAGAATTCTGAGTGGTGTATGACTGGTGGGATCTAGTTTCACGAGAGAAACGTTGTCGAGAGGTGTTGGGCAATCCTGGTCAGCCTGATGCTTATGTCATCGGCTTGGGGCCCGTGAGTTAGCTTCTTGTTCTTGTACCTCAAGTCTCTGCCGTGCGGGTTGTCGAGGTTAATGAAGATTAGGGTGGTGCCTCGCTGGTTCGGGCTGTGTGATTAGCCCCGGATCCGTAAAGTAGGCTACAGGGATTCGATAATTAACCGGCGGCCTATATACAGGGGCGTTGACTACTGGTTGGATCGCGGCTATTGGTCGAGGGGCAGGACAAGCTGGCATCCTTAGTTCGCGACCTTCTTCGGTAGCTATGACTGCTTCATCCTGGCACGCTTTTAAGTACTGTTCGAGCTCGGGTGTAGAGTATACAAGGGGAACACTGGCTGCGGGCAGAATTTTTGCTTGAGTTGGAAGTTGCGGGATAACTTCGCGATTTTCCTCATCAACTATCTGGACATTGTTGATTGTATTTCGAGAAGACATGTTCGTTGACTTTTGTATGGACTTCCCACAGACGGCGCCAAAATGATCGAGCCCTTTTTCTGACTAACTCGAAGTCGAATAGTTAGAGGCCTCGAACCACTTGAATTTGTAATTGAGGGAATGCCGCCGTCTTCTCGATTCACCTGGTCGAACAAAAAGAAGGGGTGAACTAGAGGCTAACTTGGGGGACTTAGGGGTTTTACCCAGGTTGGCACTTCCGCGTGTTGACAGGTGCCCCACTAGGCTCAAGTATTAAATGCTCGTCGGTCATTAGCGGGTGTGGAGATGCTGACGCGTGGCAAGAAGTCGAAGGACTCGGGTGCTCATAATCGAGTTGCCCGGGTCAGGTCGACTCGATTACCGGGTGCGGTAATTCCTTTGGGGGGAGTGAAAAGGGTGTTCGAGACTCGACTTGAGCACCCACTTGGTCGAGGAAGGAACACGTGTCAGATTATCAGAGGTTCACGTGTCAGACAAGTATTACCCACGCCAACATTTAATTCTTTTTATTTATAAGTAGAACTCGTTTTTTATTTTTCGGTATGAGACAAGGACATCACAAACACGTAGATTTTTTTGATGCTTAAAACATTTCGATAGATTAAGTACTGATGTAAATTGTTACTTAGAGAGAGTTCAAGAATAGTAAGTACGTTTCCTTTATACAGTAAATAGATTGAAGTATTTATACATGCGATGTTTGGAAGTATGGACAATCGTAATTTGAGTTAAATCAATTTTGGTTGTAGTTATCATCAATTATTAGATAAGTAAATTAAAATTATTATATATGATCGTGTCGAAATATGTCTATCGTTTAGATCGTAAAATTGGTCGACTAAACGCTCAAAACTTTTGTTTATGCAAGAGTTCCAATATGAAAAAATAGTGAAACAACAAAAGCATCACCTCCGTATATCCAAGACTTAAATTAGTTTGATAGGTCAAATATCAATAATGATCGAACCACATATCAGAACGAGATGCTCGAGCGTCAAGCTGGCTCGACCATGTAGAATTTTTAGATGGGGAAAATCTTTCACTAGTTTGATTATCTATAGAAGAGAAGAAAATCAGTGTTTGACAATGTGGCTTATGCAGCGGAAAATTAGTGAAATTTAGAACTTTTCAAAACATGTGCGTGACGGCATATAAACAAGCAAGAACTGATCGTTAAGCAGAAGAGACTATTAACAATACTATATCAATTGATCATTATCACGGGAGCATAAGATATCAATTGTATCAGTATCAAATAGCATAAAGAGTATTACAAAAGCATTAAAGTAAAGTACTAGTGCAGCCATATAATATATGCATGACACAAAATAGATTAATAAAGTAAAGCCCTGACTCGAACAAAATAAATACTCTAGAGCTTCAAGGTATCTCCAGAACGCGGCTGCAAGACCTGAAACCATGAGGCCAAAAAACAGATAGAGGTATTAGTCAAAGTGACTAAGTGAGGGATATCTTTAAAGAAAGTACTTAAAGTAAAGAACTTGGAGTAAAGTTTACAAGACAAATCTTTAATGCATAAATCTTTAAAGAAGAACTTTTGAAAGAAAGTTTGATTGTGAAAACCCTTTGATGCAATGCCAGAAGTAATTAGAGTTTACAAAATATTTTCATGAATGCAGTCACACACACACACACACATATTGTAGTACCCCACACGTGAGGCGTCACATCCCCCACATTATGGTCCAACCCAAGTAATGAAATGGAGAATCCGCACCGGATCAAACTGTAGTGAACATGAGACAAACAAAAGAACCCTCTAAGCTAGGCAGAACGTAGACCATGCAAATTAAAACCAACTACAGCGGAAGACTACAATCCACACACGGCCTACAGAAATTAAAAATACGGTCCAAAAGCAACTTGGGCTCCTCAGGCCTCTTGTAAATGCATAACCAAACCCGGCAAGGGCAATTAAATAACAATTACAAAAGTACACAAATACAGAAGGATTCAAATACATAACTTACAAGTAAAATCATACTTAAATTAATTACATAATGCAAAGACTCAATTAACTCAACCGACCGACTCAAAAGACTTGACACAACTCCGCCTAGCTCCAAACTGCAAGCAAACCTGCACACTAAAAAGATTGGATAGGGAGAGGATCAGTCTTACAACTCGACTGAGTGAGGGGCTACCCACGCACGCTACATATATAAGAGCAAAGCAAATTTCAAGCACATGCATGGTTCATGAACTCGAGGATAGTTTTTGCATACCAAAGTTTGCCCGTGATATGTATATAGAGGGATTCAAATCAAAACAAAAATTAATGGATTCAAATAACTCAAATAAAAAAGAAAACAAATCAAATCTTACCAAATCATATTAATTCGAATTGATTCAAATGGATTCAAATCATATTCAAGCGTACGTATTCAAAAGATCCAGATTTTATCTTACTTTAGAAATATATCCCCGTTTTACAACCTTTAACAAATCAAACATATAGAACTCGACGGGTACGAGTAGACAAATCCCATCCGGGGCTCCTCAACCAAAATTTAGATTCCAAATGAACCACATAGATGCATGGCTTATGCTCAAACACGTAAAGGATGCAAATATTCTCATAAGGTTCATAAATACGTTAATTCAAGCATACGTATGCAATTAGGGTCAAATAATGCACATACGGCGTCATACAAATCAATTCATGCACACGAAGGGCATACAAAAGAATACGAAATGTAAAACTCATACATAACATGCGTACAATGCATAGGAAAACAAACAGGAAGCATACAAAACATAAAGCAAACGAACGAAACTCAAAAACCACATAGACCCTCCAGAACGGCCGTTTCGGGTCAAGAACAAATCCCAAAAGGTTCCTCGAAGCTCCAAACGGCATTCTGCTCCAAAGAACAAAAAGTAAACGGTCGTTCGGAATCCATCTGCAAGAACAGACGCTTCCTAAATGGCCGTTTCGCCAAACAGACCAAACGGCAAATGGCCGTTCAGAAATTCACTGCCTCCAGGTCTCTCTCGGAATGGCCGTTTCAGCCACAGGCCAAAACTCTAAATGGTTGTTCCGGCCTTCACCGCCCGGCGCGTGCGAGACACCAAATGGCCGTTTAAGAAAACCAACTAAGTCCAAAATGGCCGTTTCGGTCTGGTCTGCGTGATGAAAGCAGCAGCAATGGCGACGGGGAACACCCCCAAAACCACACACACGCACACACAAAACCCAAATGCACGAAACTCAAATCGGAAGTCATAACAACATATACATTACATAATCGCAAGTATTGGCTCTCGAAACGAGCCCAAACACCCAAAACACCAACCTAGGCACTATTTATCATCTTTCCCAATAAGCATGTAGACACCGAATCAAGTTACGAAAGAGCTACGAAATTAAAGCACGTAATGAATAGGATACAAATTTTACCTTAGATCATTGATCGAATGGTCGGATCGTCAGGGCTCGGGCTCAAGAGCTTGGGGTCAAAAATGGGGAATTCCCTCCTTCTTCTTTTTCCTTCTCTTGATCGGTCCAAATAAGGCAGGGAAGAGAATTTTCAATTTTTTAGGTAGAAACGGGTAGGTTAAACTGGGTGGTCACAAACTCTGGTCCAAGAGGATCAAATTCTCAAATAGTAGGGCTATCAAATGGCTTTAGAAAATAAAGAGGTTATTCTTATTAAATCTGAATCGTCGAAATGAATTAGGTCAGAATTCGAATTCGAATTCCCGAGCTCAAATAACCACGAGGGCCAAAACACCCTAATTAAAATTAGGTATCCCAATTTGGCAAATATTGAGCAATTGAGCTCAAGAACGATTTAATTAAATTCTAAAGCGCACTTAAAAAGATTAAACTCACGTTGACACGTAAGCATGCGAATCACATAATTCATGAAATTATAGAATTAAACTCTCTCATGATGTCGTACCTGGAAAGCTGTGAAGTGGGCCGTCACACATATGCAATGATTTGGTTCAAATGATTTTCTTAAAACAGGATAAGGGTAGGAAATAACCTCACAAGACATGAACCAACTTTATGAAAACATTGATGCCCACAAGCTAGCCTTCTTCATACAACACCCCTTAACACATACATATATGCACCATCCTCCACCAAGTTTCACTTCGGGGAGCGAACCCTAGGTGACTATTAACCATTGATTTGGGAATAGATTTGTGGTCCATTCCCGATAATTATCCTGACTAGCTTAACCAAACCTCCTGATTAAAGTCGATGTCAATTGCCTAGTATGTCGGTTGATATTAGTGATGCCGTTGGCGCTCACCTCCCGTGCATCACCTCTACACATAACCATCAGGCCCATACCATTACCATTGATTGCTTGCACCATTGATGACATCTAGAATAAATCCAAATGCATGAACTACTGAACATACTTTAAACCATTGATGCATAACTTTGAAAACATTGAACCATTGATGCAATACTTTGAAAACAGTGAACCATTAATGCAATACTTTGAAAACATTGAACTATTGATGCAATACTTTGAAAACATTGAACCATTGATGTAATACTTTGAAAACATGTGCCTTTGATCATTGAATAACAAATAAGATTGGGTTCTTTGAAGAATCATCCCTAAAAAGGGTATTTTAACAAGAATGGTAAAGCACTAAGCTTTTAGTTTCAAAATGATTGAATCTTCCAGTATTCATAGTTCCAATTGAAAACATTTTAACCTCACCTATTAATAACAGTAGGTAGAATAGATTATGCAGTGCCCTGGGGATTCCAGTGCTCAACCTTACCACTTGTAAGTGTGTACTAATGTGAGCTTAACAACTAAGACACACTTCTATAACGATGCACAAGAATGCTTCAATACAAATAAGGAATATGTAACACAAGAGAGTAATACCATTTAAGGTATAAGAATAAGATAACACACAAAGGAATCCTAAAAGTGAGTTGTTCTTAAACATGGGACTATGATCTTA
>JBBMKE010419230.1:0-11035 GCA_037834125.1 Lippia alba | reverse complement strand
GGAAAACGTGGGAACCGGTCCCGGTTTGTCGGGGTGGTCCGCGGTTGTCACATTTATTCTTCGCAGATGACATCATATTCATGGCTAAGGCGACGAGTAAAAGTGCTAACACAATTAGAGCTATACTGGACAGTTTTTGTGGGGCGTCAGGACTTCGGGTGAATAATACCAAGTCTAAGGTTATTTTTGCCCCAAACACACCAGCGGGTACGAGGAAGGATATTGTTGATATAACGCAAGTGGAGGAAACCCAGAACCTGGGTAAATATCTTGGAATTAACTTCACCAGTTGCTGACGGCCTCGTGAGGCTTTCTCGGGTATCATCGAAAGAGTGGAATCCAAGTTCTCGAATTGGAAGTCGAAAACGTTGAGTATAGCGGGACGTCTAACACTGATTAAATCGGTTATGTCGGCAATTCCGGTCTACCATACACCTAGTATTACTGCTTCTAGAACTTGGAAGGGGATTGTCCGGAGTACTAAATACCTTGAGAAGGGTTTTGGTTGGAGGTTGAGTAATGGCGAGTCGATTTCCTTATGGGACGACAACTGGCTGAGGAAAGGGAAGATTCGAGAGAGGCTAGGGAAAGAAGTGCACGATTCTGACCAACTTACAGTGGTGGCGGACATAATCACGCCTACGGAGAAGTGGTGTTTGGATAATCTGAGTACAGATATTCCGGGAGATATTAAACGGGAAATTCTTGAGACTCCAATTCCCTCGTACAGGGATGAGGAGGACAAACAGATTTGGTGCTATAGTAAAAATGGGGAATTCAACTGTAGGTCGGCTTATGAGCTGTTGCGTGGTGAAGCAGTACCGGATCCCGGAAGATGGAATTGGGTCTGGAAGAACAATCTCCCAATGAAATTGAAAACTTTTCTCTGGCTTACGGAACATCAAAGCCTTATGACGAACGCGCTTCGTTGGGATAGAGGGATGGCGGCTAGTGCAGGTTGCATGAAGTGTAGTGCCACCCGCGAGGATGTTTTGCACCTGTTAAAGTATTGTCCGAAAGCTAAGGGTTTCTGGAAATTGCTTGTTGATGATAGGGACTGGAATGCATTCTTTACCGGTCCCGATGATACGTGGCTATGGAAGACCAGTCGGCGCTCCATCTGGACGAGAGAAGGATGGCCAACACAGTGGGGAACGATTTTCGTTGTGGGTCTGTGGCAGCTGTGGAAGGCGCGAAACAACTGGGTTTACCAACAGGTGGATGAACCAAAGGAGCTTTTGGTTAAGAGAACTTTGAATATGAGTATGGATATTGGAGCGAGTAATTTGGGGGGAAAGAAGAAGGGTAGCAGGACTGTGAATGATAGGTGGAGGAAACCAGCTCAGGGGTGGTACAAATTGAATGTGGACGGTAGTGTGTTCACCAGAAATGGGTCAGCGACGGCGGGAGGTTTGATCAGGGATGATAATGGTGTTTGGTGTTGTGGCTTTGCGGTAAAGCTGGGGAAAGTTTCGGTTGAGGTTGCTGAGCTTCTGGGTTTACGAGAAGGACTTAGGATGGCGTGGGAACATCGGTTGCCGCGCTTAGAGGTGGAGAGTGATGCGGAGGAAGTGGTGAAAATGGTACTGCAGGGGTGTAGCGCTTGGCACCCAATGCGGCACATAATCGAGGACTGCCGGGATTATCTTCGTAAGTCTTGGGAGGCGAAATTGCATCACATTCGCAGAGAGAATAATCGAGCTGCTGATTTTTTGGCTAAAATTGGGCAAAAGATGATGGTTGAGATCAAGGTGTGGGAGGAGCCACCGGTAGAGTTGCCGGAGTTGGTTAACATTCTGGAGAATGGCTGAGGCGCTTGGAGCTTTCGTTTGAGGACAAAAAAAAAAATCATGTACACCATTGAAAAGTCTTTTGAGACATTTTTTATTTATCATAAATCATGTGCGCCATTGAAAAGTCTTTTGAGACATTTTTTATTTATTTTGCGAAAAAATATCTAACTATAATTAAAAAAAAGAACTTATATTCAACTATTTTACTAATATATTTCAATTTATTTACATTTCAATATCAATTATCATGTTAATTAACACTTATATCAATTTTTTACATATTTGTTTTTTTTTTAAGCTACGTATTTGGTGTTTTTAATATTGTTAGTTTACTTATTTTCAATTTTCGGAATCATGGTACGTGAAAGTGATATTAGGAATTTAATATATTTATAGATTTTTTTAGGTTAAACAATAAAAGTGCTACCAATTTCATATAAAATGTTAGACTAACGTGGTATGAAATTTGGAAAATGACATTTAGAATTTTAAGAAAAATATTGTTCAAATATGTGTATTTTTTATAAAAATATATGTTTTTAAGTCTAAATTCGGATATTTATAGTGGATTAGATCTTATGATGCATGGATACGCATCAACACGACACAAATACAGATTCATTTTTATTTTTATTTTTTGTAATTTAAGACATGACATGACTATATATTATATAAATAAATATATTTTCATTTATTAGTTAATTTAAAATAAGATATTTGTAAGAGTACTCAATATTACAAATTTAAATAAATATATTCATATTAAATTTAATACTTAAAGCTATTATAAATAAAGTTATTATATTTTGCTCGTCACAATATTATAAGAAAATTTCAATAAAAAATGAAAATATAAAAATGAAAATAAAAAATTAATATATTATATTTTTCATAAAAATTAATATAATATATTTTTTAGTAAATCTATATAAATCATTTTTTAAAATATAGATATATAATTTTCAAATATATATTGTTATTAAAATATTAATTGATATTGAATGCAAATGAATTAAAGTAAAATTGGTAAAATAATGGATATAATTTTTTTTAAAATTATAATTATATGATTTTTGTCAAAAAAAAATACTAAAAAATATTTCAAAAGAATATATATAACAGTGCACATGATCTAAAGTTTCATTATTTAGTTAACGGCAGGACGATTATTGCAAGTTGTAGAACTATTATCGCAACATATAAGATTGTTATTCAATAATTTCTTAACATATGAGATCTTTTTTGGATTTTTTAAATGCACATAACTAATATTGCACCCTCTAAATCGAATCGTACCAAAAATGTTATTTTTCCCGTAGTGTTTATTTATTTATTTCATGTAAAATAATGCTTTTAATAAGATCCTGAACCTAAAGGTTCAAGAAAATTAGAAATATTGTTGCGATACAATATCTAATTTTTATATTTATTTCTTACTTACTGCATTTAATTTATTTTTTAATTTAAAACACAAAATAAAAAAAAGTTGTAATTTTGATTATAAATAAAATCAAACTTATTTTTATATTTGATTTTTATGATAATTTCTTAACAAAATACTTATTTGCACAGGAGTAAAATTGTGACACCCTAAACGGAGGGCACCGCATCCCTCGCACTATGAAACTGGTCCACCCATGAAATTTAAACCATACATGAACCAAACTCACAGCGAACGGAGACAAAACAAAAACAACCCTAGGTTAGACGGGACTAGACCCTGTCAATTAAAACTAAACACACACAAGCAAGAAGCGAAAGCTAAATCACACACACGCCGCGTTGGCCACGGGCCTGCAGAAAGTAAACATACCAATCACAAGCAGACTTGGGCTCCTCTGGCCTCTTTTCAGATGCAAAACAAAGCCCGGCAAGGGCAATTCAAATAATAAATCTTAAACGTGTAACTACATAGCCTAACAGGAATGAATAAGGCACACGGGCCAACAAGAAGTAAGAACAACAACCAAAATGGAGTATGGTGAGTGTACAAAGTGCAGACTCGAACAAAAGACCTCAAAAGACTCCCGCCTAACGACCACTGAACCTGCAAGACAGACAATAAAAACAACGAGAGGGAGGGGGTCAACCAACTAACTGACTGAGTGAAGGGGGTACACACGCATATATATATAATCAGGCAATCAGGCAGGCATAATTCCACTGTACTTCTATTTAGTAAAATAGGAAATAGGAATTAGGAATAAATCAGTCGTACGGTTGGAATTACGCCAATACATGCAAGTCACGTAAACATGATATAATATGCATGTGTCGATATCCATACGCCTCTGTTGATGCCCATTTTACATAAACGATCCACGAACTCCCGGTTGAGCAGTGACTAGAGGCATGCCAGAGGTTACGGATATCTATGTATAACATTTTAGGGGGCCCGACGAGAACGAGTATTTATTCCATCCTGAACTCCTCTTTTCACTTATTAGATGAAAAGTACGAGCAAGTAAATCAGATACGAGCACGATTCAACAATTATAATTATTATAAGTGAGAAAACATATACAAGTTCTCCATTACAAGCCGTTGATGGTCCGGGTAGCTAACCCTCGCCATCCAAGTCAGGATGATCTGCAGGTTCACGACTCCCACAGACTGGAATCCCATCTCCCACCAAACCTCCCGGTAGGTATCCGGGCTGCTCCAAAAAGGTGGGACTTGCGCAAGAGGTCACCATCGGCCCGATACCTGCCTGGATCACTCAAGACACAAGCCTCTGGGCCCCACGAACAGGAATCCACACCAGCAAACCCTGCGCAAGGAGAGCCGGGGGCACAGGCAATATCTCGCAAAACAGGCTCAAGGTTAACATTTACACAATTTATAAATCATTTCCGGTACATAGCCAATATAAAAGATATGGGTAATTCGAATATTAAAACCATTTAGCTATTTTAAGGCATGCAAGGTTATAGGTCGCTTATTAAAGAAAAACCCTCACCTCCAAGTGCAAGAAGGACCAAGAGAGAGGAACCACGAAGCACGGACGTCTCCACCAAGGAGATCACTGAACGAGAAAGAAGACACGGTGTAATTGTGAGACCCGACTCAAACATGAAACTAAATAGACGCACGGCGATGGTCATGAAATGATATGACGTGAAGTAATATGAAATATTATGTCATGTCGTGTGCAGTAAACATGTAATTTAGATCAGGTAAACACGCAAGTATTTAAAACGAACTCACACCATGCCAGAAAATTCACAAACAGATTAATTAGGCAAGTAGTTAATTTCCATACTCATGGCGTTCAGTTAATGTTTAGGAGTACCATTAGTATTAATTAGGTGACGTGTGTAAAAATAATTAATATTCACGCAATACAATAATCAAATATGAATTCATAAACAATTTAATGATTTAATATGTATAGGATGTTTAGGTAGTAATTAATTAGTCAACTATGTTCTTACTTTATAATTAAGTTTGTAGAAATATGAATTGTAATAAAACATGCATTATTCAAGAAACAAAATTTCACGAACTACCCGAATCATTACACTTAAACACATTCACACATTTTAGGGTGATTAAATCATGAAATTCCACACTAAAACCGAACCTGTTTCAATTTATATGCCATATTCACATTTTCATTTATATACACACACACAAAACGAACCCCAATCACTACTTACAATTAAGAACTGGATCTATTTTAAACAAGAATTGAAATATATATAAACATATTTTCATGCTCAACCAACCCATTCGCCAGAAGCACATATAAACCAAATTTACGAAATTGTTCAATGCCAATTATCAAATCTGTAATCTTTAAATTTTGATAAATTACACGAGTATATACTGAGCGGCCATTTAATTGAACCAAATCGGATAGAATTACAAAACCAAAAACAAGAGTTTCACAACACAGATTATAAGATTGAGCTAAAAAATTAATTAACCAAATTACGTTATTAATCATAGTATAAACAGATCTGTGTACAAGAATGAAAATTGAGAAAAGCAGTTGGGGTTACAATTGAGGGGCAGCGGTGAGGTTTCTGGAGATGGTGATGATTGTGGGCTGGCCGGAACGTGGTGGCGCTGGTAGAACGCGGTGGTTGCCGTAGTCGATGAGGCTGGGTTGGTGGTCGGCGCTGCTCGGGGATGACGGCGGCGAGTCCAGATCTAAGCCGAAAATTACAGCGACGGCTGATGGCGATCTGTGGCTGGGTGGCGGCGATCGTCGATTCGCGGCGGAGACGATGTGTTGGGGTGGTGGTTGTTTGAGGCGTGTCGCCGGAAAAGATGACCAGCATCAATGGTGGTGGTCAGACGGCGGCTTGCGGCTGTTGTGGTTGACGAAGGCAGGCGTCAGGATGGTGGCGTGTAAGGCGCCAGACGTGGCGGCAAGGCGCGTCGCTGCGTTTCCGTTGAGTGAAGGCTGGCGGAGTGAAGGTGGTGATGGCGGCGTTGGTTGTTCGGAGGTGGAAATGGTGGCTCTCCGATGGTGCTCGTTGGAGACGCTCGCGTTCGCCGCTGCTTCTTTGTATCTGATGGAGAGAGAGAGAGTCGAGAGAAGAAAAGGGGCTAAGGTGATGGAAGGCTATGGTTTCCCCGGCGGGGCGTTGGCGGCGCGAGGTGGTGCTGGCGGACGGCGATGGATCGCCGATGGTGCGAGAAGGAAGAAATAATGCTGCGGCTGAGATTTGGAGATGAAAGAAGGAAGGGGTATTGAATTTGAAGCTAGGGATTTCTCGGTATTAAAGAGGGGATAACTTTCGAAAATTGCAAATCAGTCCCACAAGGTTTAGAGTAGTGTATAATTAAGTCCAAAAGAATTTTCGTACAATTAGAAAAAGGTTCTCAATTCTTAATAATTTGAAATTAGCCCATATAATTTAAATTAAAGAGCAAATAGGTACTAAACACATATTCCAATTAAGTCCATCAATTTCACAGGATTGAAATTGAGTCGATTAATCAATTAAACTATGAATAGTAAATTCAAATAAGCGTAGAGTTAAATAAATAATCGTCTTAATCGCACAGAAACGACATCGTATCTTATTCTGAAGATGCGATGCGTCACATTTAGGCACCAAGAACTCCACAAAATAAGCTTCAACGCATGCTCAAAGTGCATCACGAGGTAATTTATGCTTGGAGATAAGATATGATCAAATTTTCAAACTTCAATCAAACCCTCATTAATGGCATAACTCTTAATCCTCAACTACCACATAAATCCATCCATAAAAACATTAAAGAAAGCGAAAGGATCATAAAACCTCAAACAAATAGAAGAAAGGTGCATGGAAACATGCTTGATCAAGAAATGGGCTTCAAACCCTCTTATACTCAAACTCGTGCAAAACTAGCTCAATCCTTGCATGCTAAGGCTTAAATGAAAGAGGAAAGGATGGCATGCAATAACCCAAACTCACATATGGAAGAAAACAAGAGATGGAAATGGTTGATCAATGAGGAAGATGATGAATAGTGCTAATTTTCCTTTCTTTTCCTTGGTCTCTCGGTTGACTCAGATTTTGAAGGGTTTGGAGTGTTTAATTTGAAAGAGAATTATTAAGGGTTAATAGAGGAATGAGTGAGGGACACATAGGCTCAAATTTCATGTAATTTGGTTAAGTATGGGGGTGTTATAGTCATTTTAGTGAGAAGGGGTCATCTTAGGCGGGTAAAGTGATGTGCTTGAGTTCCGGGTGAGTTTCGGGTGGTCGGTCGAGGTCGGAAAAATGCAACGAACACCAATAATCAATCATAACACATAAATACAAGACATACTCAATTTTCACGAGATTCCGAATTCAAATCATATAGTTTCGGCAAGCAAACACCTTGATCATGCGCACGTCATTCACACTTAATTCACATATTCACTTAATTCATATAAGTCATATTAACACATATTTCAACTATCATCACTTATATCCACGTAATTGCATAATTAAACAAAATTTAATCGCATAATTAATACCACACACACACATACCTGTATGTCCGAACGATCGGGGCGTCACAACCTCTCCCCCTTAAAAAGAATCCGTCTTGGATTCATTGTTTGTCCGGAAACAACTCGGGGTAATAACTTCTCATCTTATCCTCCGTCTCCCACGTCATCTCTTCTGTATCATCACTTCTCCAAAGGACTTTGACCAGTGGGATTCGCCGATTTCTTAGTTGGAATTTTCGATCCAGAATTCTTATCGATTTCTGAATGAAGGTGAGATCCAGTTCCAACCCTATCTCTTCCACTGCTTCAACCGGTAAAACTTTAGATTCATCCCGATAGTACCTTCTGAGTTGAGAGACATGAAAAACATTGTGGATTCCAGCCATATTCGGTGGTAAATCCAAACGGTAGGTTGTATCCCCAATTCTCTCTAAAACCACAAACGGTCCTAAGTACCTAGGGTTCAATTTTCCTCCTTTACCAATTCTCGTGAACACTTTTCGAGGAGAAGCTCTCAGAAACACTCTTTCTCTGACTTCAAACTGTATATCCTTCCTCCGACGGTTAGCATAGCTTTTCTGGCGATCCTGGGCGGCGTTCATCCATTGCTGAATTATCTGGATCTTATCAATAGCCTTCTGAACGGCTTTATAGGGTTTATCTTCATCCTCACCCCTTTTTACACCCTCCTGTTTAGTCCAATTCCATTCCTCGAGATTGAAAAACAACGGAGAGCGACATTTCGTCCCATAGAGAGCCTCAAAAGGTGCCATCTTGATCGATTCCTGATAGCTATTGTTGTAAGCAAATTCGATCAATGGCAACTGCTCATGCAAAGAAGTCGAGAAATCCAAAGCATAGGCTCTTAACATATCTCCAAGATACTTGATTAACCTCTCTGACTGTCACTCCATCTGTGGATGAAAAGTCGTGCTAAACTGAAGTTTCGTACCCAAATTCGTCTGAAGTTCTCGCCAGAAACCCGAAGTGAACCGTGGATCCCTGTCTGATACGATACTGACCGATACACCATGAAGTCTAACAATTTCACTGCAGTAAAGCTGGGCCAGTTTTTCAACCTTATCCATCATCCAAATAGCCAAAAAGTGAGTTGATTTCGTTAACCTATCCACGATTACCCAGATTCCATCATAACCACCTTTAACTCATGGCAAACCCGAAAGGAAATCCATTGTCACTTGTTGCCACTTAGCCTCGGGCATAGGTAACGGTTGCAATAGTCCGAATGGTTTCTGATACTCTGTCTTAACCAGCTGACATGTTTAGCACCGCTGCACATAGTTGATCACATCCCTCTTAAGCCCGTGCCACCAATAATATTGTTTAAGGTCCTTGTACATTTTATTCCCACCTGGATGGATCGCATAGGCAGACTTGTGTGCTTCATCCAAAATCACCCGTTTCAACTCCTCGGGTACCACAATTCTCGTCTTAAACCTGAGTAATCCTATCTCATCAAACCCAAACAGGCTTTCTGGATCATCCTTAGCCTTACCAACCAACTTCTGTACCTCGGGATCCCTTCTCTGTCCCTCAAATATTTTCTACCTCAAATCCGATTGAATGGAAATTGTAGAGACTCGATCTTTTATTCTGAGAAGCTCTAACTCGTCTCCATCATCTGTTTCCACCTTCACACTTGATACACTAGCCTTCCTGCTCAGTGCATCCACGACCATGTTAGCTTTTTCGGGATAGTACTTGATGGTACAATCATGGTCTTCGAGTAACTCCATCCAACGCCTTTGTCTCTTGTTCAATTCCTTCTGAGAAAACAAATACTGGAGACTTTTGTGGTTGGTAAAGATCTTGAAATGCACTCTATAAAGATAGTGCCGCCAATTACCCAAAGCAAAAATATCCGCAGCTAGTTCGAGCTCATGAGTGGGGTAGTTCCGCTCATGCTCTTCAGTTTCCTCAAGGCATAGGCGATCACTTTCTCATTTTGCATCAACACACAACCTAAGCCTTCATTCGGGTAGGCGTCTGTATAAACCGTGTACCCTTCATCACCTTCGGGGCGTCCTTCTCCCTCTGTCACGGTGTGGGGGTCTTTCACGGGACATATATAATTTAAAGCATAAGAAATGTGTGTCGGGGTCAATCAATTATCCATGTGTGCTAGTAAAATTCAATGCCAAATAATTTAAGTAATATCAGAATTCAATGCAAGACCTTCAAATTGACATATTGTTCCTAAGCCAAATGACCTAGACCGACAAGACACGACTCAAGAGCTCGATTTTACAACTGAAGCTCTGATACCACTTAAGGAGCTAGCACCTGCGTTGATAGGCACCACATCCCCCGTACTACTCGCTCGATTTATGTAATGCCTCAACTTTTCGGTCGTACAGGTATGACGTATGTGATTACCAACGTGCGCGAATTAATAGCTCATAAGTACCTTGCATATTTAGTTTTACTCTTTAAATGGCCTTAAGTGAAATATTCAAAATTCCAATTACTTGAGCTCTTTGCAATTACGTGAATTTTGTGCGCCTTGTTCGTGTTTGATTTGATTTCTAACTTTCGTGAATTTTGAGTATGTTGCGCATTTATGTGTTATGAATGTGGATATGTACTCATTTTGTGTTTTTGTTGTGTCTTGATGTGTTTTGGATTGAGTTTTGGTAACGCGACCAAAATGGAGGCTAATGAGCAATTAACGCACCATTTGGTCCGGGTGACTTTTCTTGAGCTCGGGAATTCGGATTCGAATTCTATCACCTCCATTGAGCTTGAATCGACGATTCGGACTCGATGGGACTAGGCTTATATTTTTCCAAGATCATTAAGACCACCGAAATCCAACCGGAACGAGCCCCTTATGCTTTTATTGACGACTTTTCACTTATTTCAAGTCACGACCCTACCCGACGACCCTATGGATCTCTAACCCATATCCTAACCCATTTAACTCACTCACATCCCCCTTTTTATCAGACCCAACCGAAATCCCCCTCCCCATTTACCCAAACACTCAGCTATCCAAGAAAGAAAAGAGAAAGAAGAGGAAAGAAGAGAAGAGAAGAAGAGACCCTTTCACCTTGAGGTTCTTGAGCTCATACCTCCACCATTTCTTCTCCAATTTGAAAGTAAGCCCACGGATGTATTCTTGAACTTCCCCTCTTTCTATTAAGTGATTTCATGCTTGTTGGTTTGGAGTTTTGATATGATTTTTGGAGAAGAAGATGAATAGTGAGGGTTTAGGCATTTTTGATGGGTTTGCATGAGTTCTTGCCATTTTCATGAGATTGATTGATGATATATGATCCTT
>JBBMKE010419220.1:0-11035 GCA_037834125.1 Lippia alba | reverse complement strand
CGCGTGAAGAGCAATTCTGGGCGGCTGAATTGCTTCAAGAAAGAACCTCTAAAACGTGAGTTTTTGGTTTCCCTCCGATTAAGTATGAGCATCACGAGCCCGATCTTGCTTTTGGAAAAATAAAATTTTAAATTTCCGTTGCGTTTTCGTTCATATTTTCCAACATGAGGTTCCCTACATAGTAAGGTTGAATAGTCAGCAGCATGTTGGTCACCATATTCGATACCATGCTTGGCACGAATCCTAGGGTATAACCCTGTATCACCCCGGGCTGCACGAAGGTCATGCCCTGTGAAGGCATCACTGTGGTAGCGAACGCTCCAGCGCTCATGACTCCCGCGACGTTGGAAGTGCTTACCGCATTTGTAGGAGCGGACAGTGGAGCTGGTGGGAGGCTCGGATTTGCAGCATTGATCTGATTTGCCAATTCAACCATTAGATTCATACCTCCAGCGACAATGGTGGAGGCTCCGGCGGTTTCCCCACCCTCGGGACCTCCTTCGTTGAGAGGAAGGAAGGTCCCACGGCTATCTACGTTTCCAGAACTTGTAGTAACCATATCCAATGTTGGTCCAAAGCACAATCAAAGAGAAATGAGATGAACTGAACTAGAAAACTTAAATTGAGAATGGGTGTTACTGTTCGACTAGCTTAACCAAGATGAAGGCTGTATAAGATGGTTTCCCACAGACGACGCCAAAAATGATGGTGTCGGAATTGGTAAGGAAAGAAATCAACACCAAACACTCTCTATTTGTGTGAAAGGGAAGACCATCATAGGCATTTAAGCCTCAGGAACTGGGTTCCTATTGAGCATGGATTCTACCAGCTAGGGTAACACCTCAAGGAAGAAGATAAAGTTGTATGAAGCTTGAAATGTGCAGCAATGGGGTTTTCCAGTTCAATGTGTGTTTCTTGTGAGTGAAGAAAAGTAATGTAGCAGATGAAGATTGCTTGAAGAAGGAGTGTAGTGATCCTTCTATTTATAGTTTGAGGGTGAGGATAGTTAATTAATATTAACTGTGTGGTCTTGGAATAGTGTTGTCCTAGACACGTGGCGGAGCGTGAGGGCCTAAAAGTGACTTGCGTGCGTCACTTTCACCTTTTAGACGGTTATGCTAGGCTGTTGTGTCAGCGACAGTTAAGGGATGACTCTCCTGAGCGATGAGACGCTCGAACCAGTGGCCGAGCGTAGGGACGCTCGAAGATGGGTTCCTTGAGAAAGGAGTTAGGACATTGGGTCACCGAGAGCTAAAGGCTCGAGGGTTGACTCACGCGGGGGTGAGATTTTGCTGGGGGTAACCCCTCTGGGAAGATCAGTTGCGAGGATTGAGACTGGGCAGGAGCCACGAGCCTTGGATATCCGAGCGTTCCATTAAATCTGTCACTGGACCATGAAGGGAGTCTTCCACGATCATGCCATATGGACGGTGAAGACACGAGCGTGTATTGGGGTCCATCAGATAGATCGTAACATGATATGTTTAGTTTCAAATCGATCACTCATAATATGATATGTTTAGTTTAATTAAACATTTTTTTTTGAAAGAAAAACACCTGAGGGGCTAATTTGTTGCAACCCGAAATAACTTATTCTAAAGCAAGAGTGGGAATATCTCCTGAATCAATAAAGGCTAAAGCCGTATTACTATCGTGGTTAAATAACTGAGTGCTCAACCAAATAGTGTGCCATTTGTTTCCACACAAATCACAGCCAGTGAGAAATAGTGTGCCATTTTGTTTTGACAGAAAAAGAAACAAATATACATATATAGATTAGGATCATAAACAAAGCTTGAAGATGGAAAGTGGAGGAAGCTCCAAATCACAGCATAAGTTATAAATACAACACGGAGAGCATCCAAAAAGTGCACAAAAATTCATTCTATGCAACGTTCTCTTCTACAAACAAGTTTAAAAAAATGAGCTTGTTATATATCAAAGTTTTGGTTTTCTTTTAGTTGATAGATAACGTACATAATTATTTGTTTTCTATTCCTTAATTGAGGCATCGATATAGTACTCCATTCCCGTTTTAAATAGATTCTCTCATCAGTATCTTTTTTATTTGGTACCTAAATCAATTCATCTCCGTTTTTCTTTTCCTTTTAAACCTTTTTACTTCTCTAGATATCAAAAACATTTCATATCTTCAATAAAATGCATCATTTAATCCCAAATTCAATGAAGAACGGATTACTTCTCAAAAGGGTAGTTTCGTAATCAAGAAAACCCTTTTTGTAAATTCCTTTTAAAAAAATAGATACAATCTCTTCTGCCCATTTTTGTTTTCAAAACCTAGACAATCCTTGTATTAAGAATGAAATTGCATGTAATGAAGGAAAAATAACCAAAGGGTCCTCTTCCGTCATAAATTCCCGTTGGTTGTTGACAGTTTTCCTTTAATATTCTCGGAGAATAACTAGGGATGTATAGTAACGGGAATAGAAGTGTAGGACTTATTCGTATTTATTTGTTTTGGTGTTGAAATTGATTAAGGGTAATAAAGGAAGTTTGTGTTCCTGTGTGTATAGTTTAATTGTTAGCTATTGGACTAGACTCTATCATTCTAACAACTTTCACACCAATATTTGGATGTTTCGTGCTTGTATATGAGGAAGAAAATAAGAAATAGTCGTAACATGTGACCACATTATTTACAGGGTCATCTCTCAACAAGAATTTTAGATGGGCATTATTTTAATTTAGAGACCATATAGTGAGTTCTCTTTTTATAGTCATGCTTGAATTACTAATTTCTTTAGGAATTCATTCCACTTCCGAATTTCTAAAAACGGATATTTAGACTTAAATCTTTAAATAGGACTCAAATTTTGAGTATACTTGCCTATCCAACAAAATTTTGATTTACTTTCTTCATTTAGCCATATTGCTAAATAATACGATAAATTCCTCGGAATTTAGATATAGTTCCACAATTATATAATTTTATACTCTATATTCAAAAAAAAATATTTATTTAATAATTAACCGTTGCGTAACCATAATTCCTTAAAATTCATATATAATGTTCAAAATTCAAATATAATAAATATATTTTTTATATTAAGAGAAATTTTTTTTATTTATTTACGTTACAAAATAAGTCCTCATATTTATATATAGTTCTACAAGTTCCCATATCAATATTTCATATTAAAAAAATATATATATTTATTAAATCACTCAACCACCAGTTACTAGATAATACAATAATTATTCAAAATACAAATATGGTTCCACCAATATATAATTGAATATTTCATATTAATGTAAAAAAATCTCATTCAATAACCAACTATTACATCACTTTCCGACAAAAAAAAAAGCTATTATCTATCACAATAGTTGTTCAAAATTTAAATATAATTTTACAAATTCAAATGTTAATACTTCATATTAAAAAAATAAGGGTAAATTAAATAATTTATATTAATATGGAGTAAATAAAAAATTCATTTGAATTGAGAAACTAAAGAAAATAGTCAATCGGGAGTTTTTTTCAAAAACTTCCTCCTAGTGAGGATACTAAGGTTCCCCAACCATCTTCGACCACCGCCACAACATTCAAATCTTGCTCTTTTTGATCTTGCTTGACTAATAAGATGCGAAATAAAGGCAAAAATAAAGGGAAAGACAATATCGGAGCTGGAAGCAATACTGAATTACTGATAAAATATTTGGATATATATGAAGGTTTTATGCACGTTTGGGAAGCTTTTAAGGAATAAATAGGTTGCATTGATAATGTATAATACAGATAGCCTTACACTTCAATTTCATTCTGAATAAAATACTGATATATAGGATGTTTGGTCATTCGAGTAATGCAACAACTAAACCTTCAAAAGATAAATGAAAGTTACTCAGGAGTCAGGTCTATGTCTATCACTAATTTATTTAGGTTTCTTGAATTAAGTATTACATATATAATTATTCATTCATGTTATCAATTTTCGAATCACGACCCATCCCTACAATATAACCTCTCACCCGATTACAGGTGATGAGGCAAAAGTAAATGGGAAGACAAGACAAGCTAGCAAGGAGCTGGAACCAGTCAAATAATAAAAACAGCTTGGTGTATTTCAAGAGCAACCAATAAATGAAATAAGAACTATATGATATACCCGGATATGGTCCTTCTAACATGATAAATTCCGGCAACAAAGTGAACGGAAATTGTACACTGATACTGATGGAGTCTTACCTATCTATCATAAAGTTCACCTCAATTTATGAATATCGAGAACAAAAATTAGTGAATTGATAATATAAGTCGAACAAATAAGTTAATTGAGAACACGGGCAAAAATATGGATGAGCTGGCTGAGGTGGCAAGCTAATGTGGAGACTTGAAGGAATTTTGAAAGAGAAAAGATCTCGAATCAGGATAGACATGGTAAAATTTAAGTCACGAGAATTTATAAATAAGACACTTGAAATATGACGATTCAACCTATAGATCTATTCTCTTTTAATTGGTCTCTAGATGTATTTTGAACCGAACGTAACAAATACCGTTGCTAATTAAATTTGGAAAATAATTTTTGGAAGATAATTTTTGGAAGATAATTTGATAACCGATACAAACTAAAACGAACTTCTTTAGATGGCAACTTTATTCTTTATTATTATTACTATTATTGGCCCTACCAGTCAAGTGAGGTTATAAATGTTTGTGTTTTCTCTAGTTATATACCATCAATTCATGATACGGCTAATGAAAGCAATTAGGCCAACGCCCAACAATTGTTTATAGTTTTCTTTTTGAGCCAACTTTCAGAAAAATTTAAAGATGCTACTTTGAGGGGTCATTCATACCGGTCAATGCCATTCCTACGATGTAGTGGCGGAGCCAGAAAAATTATTTATGGGGGTCGACCAAAGCATAATACTAAAGATAAATCCAATAAAACTTGTATTGACCCTCACTAGTATTAATTTTAATTTTGGCGAGGGGGATCAATAATGAAAAATCCCATAAAATTACAATTTACATATATCTGTATAATAAAAAAAAAATTTGAGGGGAGTCAAATGTACCCCTCAAGACTATGTGCCTCCGAGTATGATGTAATGTCTTCTCACAAATTATAAATTAAAGGTCATAAGCTCTCAAATTTTATTTTCAATACAATTCTCTCTCATACACACCCATATATATTAATTATTAAAAAATTATTTGATCTAAAAGTTTAAGCGATTAGATAAGAGTATACTAAAACTTAAGCAGATAAGAGTATCATTAAATATTTAAACAATTTTAACACGTTCCCTTTAAAAAATTAAGGTGTTAGATAAGAGTATCATTAGATATTTAAATATTTCTAATACAATCCCTCATGTGCAAGTAGATTTCTTTTGGTTTAGTCTTGAATATCATTAAATATTTAAACTTCTCTAACACGTGTCCGCTCACGTACAGATTGACTTCTTTTGGTCTAGCTTTGGACATTCTTTTTTATTGGATGATGGTGAGGATCTAGCTTTGAACATGAATATTTCTTTTTTAATTAATTGATAGTGAAAATTTGATCATAAGATCTCTTTGACATGAATTCTAATACTATATTACATTATTACTTAATCTAAAATTTTAAAATACTAAATAAAACTATCATTAAATATTTAAACGTTAGTAACAATAATAACATGTACTATCTTTTTCATTATGTCAATAATACTTAAATACATATATATGTTATATGTGCATGTCCGCGTATATGTGGGTGGGTGGGGTAGAGGGAAAACTGATCAGAATGTGGAGCCATTTATCGTTACGGGTCATATGTCATAATAATAACCTATTATACACAAGTTATAACAATGTCTTTTGATTATTTAATTATATATCAGTCAAGTCCTCTTTATTTTTAGTAAATGCGTACCAATAAAATTAAACATATATTAGTGGCATGCACTATTTAGTTTTTAATTTCACGTGTTTGGATAACTAATTTATCGTATTGATTAACAAAATCAGGTGATAATATTTATGAACCTATATAGCTAATTTCGTATCAATATTTCTCCCCTTAAATGTATCTATACAAATTTCTTTATATGCCGGATCCAATTCCCCACACAAATTAAGAATCATCACTCCAATATAAGTCACATAAAATTCCACAGTACCTGACGTACTATAAAACTTAAGTTGTACATGAAATTTACTCGGCACATATGAGTAATTCATATTTAAATTTAACTCGATTGAAACCGTATAATAATGAGATGTATATGATTGATATTTTTTTAGAAAAAATAATAAATTAAAAGATAAATATAATACATTTATTATCTAATTCATTTAACCTCGACTGAGCTAATTAATTAAGTTTGAGTTAAAATTTTCTTTCATATAATAAACCAACAAGCCAAGTTTCACCTTTTGTACTAACCAAACGAAAGAACGCAGGAAAATTCATCCAAAAAATGCATTTAAAACTTCATCTAATTCATTATATACTTATATATAATGTCTCTTTTCGCGTCCAAGATGCAGAAATGGTATCTTGAATATCATTAGACATGCAATGAAGATTTCGCGGGAAGAAGCCTCGGCTGAGCGGATGGGTCGAGACGGTGGAAGGCTGTCAATGAAGGAGGCTTCCGCCAGGAGGCTCACCACCTCGCTGTGGCGGTTGGCGGCAACAAACAGTTGTGGAGATGTGATCGGGTGGCGGTGTGGGCACTCCGATCGTCTCGGATTTGAGGTATATATATGTTGAAGTTTTCCTTTAAGATAATTACATAATTATAAGTTTTCCTTTAAGTTCTTCAAAATTGTTGATCAGATCAAACACCTTTTAAATCATTTAATTATTTATTAGAATATTCTACAAAATGCTAATCTTGGTTTCGAAAATGCCAATCTATTAGAACTTTCATTAAACATTTCGTAAGAACTTATCTCGATTTAGCAGAGTTTGCATTGTGGAAAATGAGATTGAAATAGATCTTTATCGTCTCGATTATGTACGTAGGTTTGCTAGTGAGGTGGGTTTTAAACCGATTCAAATTTGAACTTTTCTATTACTGAATGAAAAATTATGACTGGACCATGAAAAATTATGAATTTGGCTTTTTTTTTTTGGGTCAGGTGAATTTGACTTTTTAATGATAGTTAATTACGTTAATCCCTTTACATATGAGTAAACTCATAATTGAATATACGTTTCATTGTATTTAATAGAATATCTTTCTTTATTTCTAAAAACAAAGAAATATTTTCTGTATATGTCTCCTTTCAAAATTTAGGTTCACATATTTCTCATGAATATACAACGAAATAATTAACGATACTTCTTTATCTTTTGAGTTGTTCTGCCGGACCGGTCGCTCGAGATCTTTGGAACTATCACATATTTGTATGATTTTTTATTTTTATTGGAAAAAATTATATCTGACTACCCGGCTAGATAGGGTGATTACGACGCAATTCATTTTTATTTAAACATGATAATTTAATCCCTAAATGTTATGAACTGTTTGTGATTCCTCTATTCCATTAAGATTCCGTTAGGGTTGGGTATATCATTCCATTAATTTAATGAATAAAATTAAAAATTCATCCCAGCAATATACAGTACATTATATTCTAACAAGACGATCCCTAGACATTGTGTATACAACAATGCGGTTCATGGGACCAGAACCCAACCCTAACGTAACGGAATAGAGAAATCACTAAACGTCCATAACATTTATGGATTAAATTGTAATTTTTGGGTAAAGATGGACTATATTGCAATTACCATATCTAGTAAGGTAGTCAGATACAATTTTCTCTTTTTATATTATAATTACTATTACCTGAGTATTATCTTTTATTGAATATCCAATTAGATTCGAAACCTTTCTAGGTGTATATTGATGGATTTGTATCTGTAAGAACCTTTTATTTTAATTTTATTTTATACAAATAAGATTTGAACTCAAATCATTATCCTAAAAAATGAACTTATTAACCACTTAAATCGATCTTTATTTTCAAATGGAACTCGAATTGTACCCATCGACAACCCTACAACCCTATATTTACGACCGCATATGGGCTTTTCTCAATCAAGCATCACTATTTCTTGAATTTATCAAAACCCTAGTTTTTTGTTTCTAATCCGACTCCATGTTTCTGTTGATCCGTACATGAAATCTTAGTTTTGTTCACAATCACCACTTCCCCAATTCACAACGGAGGGAGTCACTAAATGGGACTATTACCACTCAACAACACCAGAAGATATCAACAACAATTTGAAGCTTCTTCAAAACCAAGCAAACATCCAAAACATATCACAATTACAGTCAGCTAAACCCCTAAAACCCGAAAAGGGTATCATGTCAAGTGCGAGACTGATGGACTACTGCATGAAAAAACTCGAGCAAGAAGAAGGAATCTCATGGCTGATAACAGAACTCCTTCAAATGTTCGCCATAATCAAGCTCTTACAACACAACCTCAAACGGGAAAGAAGGCGTCGCTCCAAATCATTCACTACCAAACTCATGCAGGATTACGAGAAAGAGAAGAAAACCCGGAAAGTCCTAGAGGACATATGCAACGAGCAACGTGAAGAAATCGAAGCCCGCGAGGAAGAAATCAGGCAGCTGAGGATCGAACACCGGAGAATTCTCGAAGAAGTGGAATTCGAGAGGGAAATGGTGCGGATAGCAGAATCTTGGCGAGAAGAACGAGCCCACATGAAATTAACGGACGCGAAATGTGTGTTGGAAGATAAATTTCAGGAGATGAATGAGTGCATCGCCGCTCTGAAGGTCGTTTTGAGATCATCGGATCACTTTGGAGGGATTGAGAATGTTTTGCGCAGGATTGAGTACGAGAAATCTGATGAAGATGATGACGAGTTGAAGGATCTAACAAGTGATGCTGCTGGATGGGATTATAATAATGCTGATGAAAATGATCGTCAGGAATCGAAGAAGGTTGATAATTTGGGTGAAATTTCATCGCAATCGAGAAAGGGTCGTTTGGTTTCAGGCAATTCAGGGTTTGGAGAATTCTGTTATGGGAAGAAACCATGTGCAGTAAGACAACTTCGGCGGGAGGGGAAGGCTCTAGGAAAACGGGTTGTGGGATCCGACCCGAGCACTCAAATTATAGTACCTTCTTGGAGAAATTAATTATTTGATTCGAATCCCGTTGGGATATGCGTTAAAAAACAAAAAACTATACATTATATTCAATAATTGATATGTCACCATTACAATAAATGATATATATATATATATATATATATATATATATATGTGTGTGTGAGAGAGAGATTTTCATCATAAATCCCGAAATTTGGTGTATTAATCAATTGAAAAGTCTTTGGAGTATTATGAATTAGGTTGTGGCCCTTAGGTTTCATTTTTAATTTGTTTAAAAACACTTCTTGAAAATATATCCTCGTAAATTTGAAATTTCCATTGTAATATTATACCAAATGATGAGTACAGAGCAAATTCCGTTTTTTCTATATTTTCTGACCTGATTCTCTATTTGACCTATGGTCTCCTTACATAGAACAAAAGTCCTTGGATTCTGTAAGTCTTGATCGATATCAGCCCATGTCCTTGGCCTCCGAACAGATTACCTAGGATTTTTATGGGAGCTCGCCCATTGTGTGAGCTCCCGAATTGGCCCGTCCGTGCTCGTTTGTTTGGCCACGTGCACTTATGGTCGGATCCTGTCACCAAATATAAAACTCCATGAGTGCTATGGTGGGATCCCGTGCTTGACTCGGCTCGACTCGACACGTTTGCGTCGCTAGTATATGTTGTAATTCCTAAAATGAAAATTCATTTTCAGCGCTTTTCATTGTGCCACGTGAAATAGACTCCAATCATATATAAGAATAAAAAACTTGGCCGCTTCATTGGTGTAATTTAGTATATATATCCTGTCCCATATTATTTGCGTATTGTGAATTGTGATACACTAATTATGTGCATGAGTGTAGGATTGATTTATATATGCCATGGTTAACATTAAATATTTCATACGCAAATTTTTTCTAATTATATAGTCCGGTCCAAAATGCTCTGAGATTAATCCCTCTTCCCGACCTGATGCCTAAGAATAATTCTTCTTTCCTCAAGATATTACTGTAGTAAGTCAAGATTTCGGAGAGGCTAATCAAGAGAGATCAGACCAAACACTTGGATCGTGATATCTCAATAGCTATATTTATAGATTTCTAGGGAGTTAGGGCGGCTATATTTATAGGTTTCTTGGGAGTTAGGGCTTTAATTATGCATGTTACTTTCTCTCATCACAATTTATGATCTTCTATCCGATTCTTTCGTATCTTACTTAGTTGTTATTTGTACGACACTCCTCTAAATTTACTTCTTCTTCACGGTCTCCTCCATCAGCTTGCTAGGTGATGCTTTGTGTTCGTATTGCTCCCAACGAACTTTTCTGTTCGCCTCAAGCTATTGACTTGGAGTTCCAATCTTATCCACATGTTAGGTTGAACTTTGAGTTAGATGTATATTGCCCAACAATATGTATGTAACCGGCTATACATTATGATAGAAACATGCATGATGAGCTTTAATAAGGGTCAAAATAGTTTTCAAATATAAGTGACTGCTGACTGTGTGCTCATCATCCTCTTCCCCAATTTTTCTGTTTACCATCATGCGCATCCCCTCCATCATGTCATGACCGCATGCCTCTTCCCATGGAATTTCTTTTCACTATATAGAATATCCACGCTGCGATAATAACCAATGTAGTTGTCACTTCCAATCCACTATTCACAAACACGACAATACAAATACAACGATTTGAAAGTTTTTCTTAGACGTTTTGCGTGTTAAGTATTCGATTCGTATTTGACCTTTATAGAAATACACGCTCATTAGAACTTCCGAAAATGTAAGAGCATACTGCATAGTAACTGAAACCATGAAATTCAAAACATGTACAGATTTATGAAAATAAAATAAATAAATAACAGAACCCGAAATTATAATTAATAATTATTACCACTTTATTTATCTCCCGACTGAAACGACG